>JAXIVJ010003585.1:2500-67500 GCA_036785665.1 Chirona hameri
CCTGAGGCTCTGCTCTCCTGAGGCTCTGCCTTAGGCTCTGATCCTCCGTACCTGAGGTTTTGCTCCTGGGCACGGAGCGGCCGCAGTGAAGCACGCCAGATTCTGCCGCAGTCGGCGTCCGTGATACATGTCCGCAAAAACCGCAGCTCTAGCCGGATCGCCCCGGGTCGGCGCTACACTCTGCCGCCTCGGCCGCCGGCTCCGGCTTTGATCGCGACTCGTCCACGGCCGGCAGCGACAGCCCATCGAACAGGGACGACCGCGGCGGAGCGAAGCTGTCTGGCTCTGGGAGATATGACGGTTTTCGGGACCGGCCCGGTAGAGGGCTGGCGTTGGAGCCGGGCAGGTAGGATTGTTGACGAAGAGAAGTTTTGCCTCGGGTTCCGGAAGGTAGGCGTTTGAATAAACGGTGTCTGCTGACTGCGGGTGGCTCTGCGACAGCGGTCGCTTCAGAAATTGTGATCCCGGCTCAGGTAAGTATGACCTCCCCTCACGGGCACCGATGAACTTGTCCGTTAGCTGCACGGGCAACCGCCCATCAATGTCGTTAGAGAGTCCATTTGCTTGAGAAGGGGAGGAAACTTCGCTTGCTCCGTAGGGGGATAGACCTGGGTGCAGGAAAGCCGCTAGAAGTGCAGGAATCTCCATCATCAGTCCCACTTTCGGGGACGTTTGTTGCTGTTCTGGCTGTGTGACGACCGTCTCCGGCGGCGGCGGCCTAGTGCTGGATATCACTCGGACTTTCTTTCTGCGTCCCCGACGCCCCAGGACATTCTTCGCCCGACTTCCGGTGCTACTTTCGGTCCGACTTCCGGCCCGACTTCCGGCCCGACTTCCGGCCCGACTTCCGGCCCGACTTCCGGCCCGACTTCCGGTACGACTTCCGGTGGTCGTCGGCTTCCGGTTCCGTCTTCCCAGGCCTCTGGCCGGCGCTTCTGGTTGCGGAAGCACCTGCTCCGGTTGCTGCAGAGGCGTGTTCTGTGTCTGGGGCTGCTGGCTGACTTCGGTAGGGGCCGCGGGAGAGGGCAGCGTGGGTCGTCGCCGGGGCGGCGGCGTCCGGAGCACCGCGATCTGGGCCGAGGAAGTCTGGAACCTTCCACCGCGCTGCCGGCCCGGTAGAGCGGAGCCGGAGCCGGAGCCGGAGCCGGAGCCGGAGCCGGAGCCGGAGCCGGAGCCGGAGCCGGAGCCGGAGCCGGAGCCGGAGCCGGAGCCGGAGCGGGCCCTGACACTGGTACCAGGAGTTCCTGGAGTCCGGTAGTGTCTACGTCAGCTGTCAGCAGATGATTCTTCTCTCTGAGGAACGTCTGAAGGTCAAACCGTGACCCCGCGCGGCCGGAGCCGCGACCTCCCTGCCGTCCGCCAGTAGCCGTCGTCGGTGCAGCGCTCTGCTGCTGTGGCTGCGAGCGTTGCCTCGGGGCGTCCGTCGTCGGTGCAGTCCTCTGCTGCTGTGCCTGCAAGCGCTGACTCGGGGCGTTTTGGCCGGCTGCCAACAGCTCAGCGGCTGTCGTCACAGTGGGAGATTCGGTGGTCGCTGCGCCACGCACGCGAGACACACGACGACGCGAGCCGCGGCGGCGGCCGGCGCCTCGAGCACGCGTCCGTCCCCGAGGCGCAGCCACTGCTGCCGCTGTAGGCGCGGTAGGCGCGATTGCCGCGTCATCTATCGGCGCGACAGCAGCGCTACCACGCGGCCCCGACTCGAAACGCGTGGGAGCTGCCTGCGGTGGGTTGGCGTCTGTTTCTGGAACGAGGCGGCGGCGTGAGGGGCGGCGGCTGCGTGGACGGGTCGATCGACGGCGACCGACGGGGCCGGATGGTTCGTCGGCTTCAACGCGACCGACGAGGCGAGGGACATCGTCAGCGGTGAACTGGCTCTCCTGAGCTGCTACTGCCGCCACCAGCAGCTGAAACATAGAAGAGAAGAGGGTATCAGCTAATTGGTGGATCCGTGCATGGTTATACTGTAACGGAGAAACACAGGGGACGTGGGAACCGTGGGGTAATGGGGCAACTCGCCCCTCCCCCCCCTCCAACCAGGGGTGTGGTTTTATATCTCTGTGTGGGTGCCAGGACACCCACACAACTGAAATGGGCACCCCCAATAACCTTTCGGCACCCACAATCAAGAACTTGCTTCAAAATGAATAATAATGGACAACTAAAATATGTATAAGGTCAGGATTTCGCTGATCGTCAGATGTTTATACAACTTTAATGATTGAGCAGTGGGTTTGTATGCCAAGCATCAGTTTGAAATCTTACTAGCCGTTATTGATCGGACTTTTACGTGCAGTAGTTCAGCCACATAACACATTTTACCATGGCACTAGCTGTCAAGAAAATGAACATTGTTTATTCAAACCATGTTTTATTTCATGCTGGAAGTTGTTCAATGCACATTTATTGACTTCAACGTTCATATGCCTTTCCCAAAAAAATATTTGTAAAAAACAACATTTGACCTTGGGTCAAGGTTACCAGGGACTTCTGAGGTCAAGTAGTTATATGTCGGGTTGCATATTAATTGATTTGCGTCGACAAGCGCCATATGGTCAGTTTCATCGTTGAAAGTGATTTCGTTCAAAGTTACCACAGCTCAAAGAAGTGTAATTGACCCTCAAGTGACCTCAGTGATCTTTGGCAGCGTCCTCATAGAGGTCGCTGCCGGGCCGAAACGAAACAGGTCCTTCGTCTTTGAAGAACGGTCTTGGTATTTTTGATTATATGTACTGAGGAGTATGAACCCGGAGCGTTATTTCGTCCGGACTGAAAGACGAACAAAGGCATTTTGAATTTAATAATGATTACAACTATGTACTCGGGACGGACACATACATGACATGTGAATATTGTAACCGATAAACGGCAAAACTAAAAAAAAAACACGAAAATACGGGCGACAAAGGACACTAAAAGTTATCTTCATATTTAGTGTAGACGATCGTAGCTGTTTCCATTTTCCAGGCGATCAATGTGTTGAAGAATTAACAGCAAGAAGTAAACGTAGGGGGGGGGAGGGGGGAGTAAACGTGGGAGAATTTGGGCCACTGGGATAATTTGAACCATCATCCTTCCGGTCAAATCCAGAGCTGCGATCCATCTCAAATCACGATATCTACGATGCTCGACATAAGCGACGGCCGCATGCATATATTTTAGAAATGTTATATTTCAGAAATGTTATTTGCAATGACTAATATAAAACGCCAATTCAACAATCCGTCATTTTTTAACTATGACGATGACTTTGATCATCTTCACCATTGGTCGTAAAGAGAAATGGTTACTCCGACCTCACCAGGTGTCAATGTCGCAGCCATTGAAACATCGCTGACAGGACGCATTAATGTCTCCCTAAGTATCGGAAAGGAGTAATTTGGACAGGCGCGGTGGTGTTCCTTATCACCGATTGCACCTTTTCGACGCCTTTCCTTTTTTTTGCAAACGACCACACATGTGTAAAAATATGGGCTCAGAAATACGTATTCTGGACCGATGACCCAAATTAATTCATTTCAATATTCCCTATTGTTCCTTTCTTAGTCCCCATTTTAAAGTGTTCAATGCACAAGATCAAGCTATTTTGCACAAAATATAACTTCGGTAGGTACTGTGCTGTTGTTATTCGCATGTGTCGACCGAGGTTATAAGAAGAGGTTGGAACGTAGGTTTACCACCTACGTTCATTGTAGGGCCATTCAGATCAGGGTGGTCCAAATAACTCCACGATTTGCTGACCGAGATGACCTCATTCCAGATGACCTCATTTGATGACCTCATTATATAAGCATTGGACAAGAAACATGAAATCTGAGGCGACAAGTGTTAGCGTAGGAATAAATAAGTACACGGATTTGGAGCTGCATCTACCCAAGCTCAATAGAGGATACGTATTAGTATGACACAGCTAGGTGACGTCAGTCGAATATTTAAGTTGTCCAAATTCTGATGATAGTAAGGCAACTAACCAGCTAACCTCATAATCCATAAATATACACATTGGGACCGAAATTATACTGTTGAATATTTCGCCTGTTGGGGCTTCATCAACAATGATAATACCAATCATACCGAGCAGTGCCTTGTCGTTATTGATGTATTATGAGGTTACTGGATATTTGCTTTATTATCATCGTCATGATCAAACTCACTGGAGTTTTCGCCATCGTAGTGATCCGAATTCCCCAACCTTCCCTCACCCAGACTTGTGCTTGATTCCAGTGGAATTAAATCCGATTCCGGAATCGATTCCGTTTGTACTGGCATCGGAATCAGATTCGATTCCGTTGGCATCTGGGTGGAATCGGAATCAGATGGAATCAATCATTTTAATAAAATTATGGAATCCGAATCGAAGTCGATGGCTATTTCAAGCGATTCTGTTTGATTTTCTTAAAAATCACTCAGACCATGCATTTTTAAGCTGTCCTGAAGGATTTTTTTCTTCATTTGAGCATGAATAGCTAAAACAAAGCTAGGCGATGATTAGTTACCTAATAAGTGTCAATAAACTTGCTCAGTAATTCTACTTACTAAAACATTTTTGAACTGTCAACATTGTGCAGGCCAGTTTTAAACGCTGTTAATTTTTGTTTTAAGTTTTTTCAATATCAAAATAGCCATAATTAATATATCTGTGTGATATATTTAATATGGCTATTCGTGTTATTCGTGTCATTTGTACAAAATGTAAGAATGATGGGAATGATGGGACAATAATGTGCGGAGTGTAATACAATTAGAATAAATGGAATCGGGTTCAGAATCAAGCTTTTTAGGTGCCCTGGAATCGGATTCGGAATCAATTCCTCTGGTAAAATATATATTGGACTCGGAATCGGAATTAGACCCAGCAGGCATGGTATGGAATCGAAATCGATTCCGCTGAAGCGGAATCAAGCACAAGTCTGCCCTTACCTACAATAAATTTCGGTGTGGGCACCCACAATCATTTGTATAAAACAACACCCCTGCCCCCAACTTTGTAGCTGGGGGTGGGAGGGGGGGGGGGGGGGGGGGCGACGCCCCCCCCCCCACACACACTTTTTACACGATCACTCGACTCTGTATAAGAACAAGGGCATGGTCACTGGATTCTCAACGGCGGCGCGCAGCGTCGCGAAATTTTGCACAGCTGTTTGGGCATAAAATACCCACACAGTGTTTTTTTTACCTCGGGTCATCTCAGGTCAGGTCACCAGGTCAAGTCAAGTGACCCCACCTCCAAAATGTTTGCGGTCGTGCCACAGCCAAAGTCATTGACCAAACGGTTTGCAACTCACGGGATGTCATCAGGTGATAGTACCTACAATTCGTTTATCTAGATTGTTTATATATCGGTGACCTAAGGTCAGGTCGATTTCGCTACCTCCCATTATAAGTCAATGGGGAAAAAATAAAACACTTATAAATCAATAGGAAATGGCTACATTTGACCATTTTCACCAGGTCCACCACTCTTGTGCCAGATGCAAAGCCCTATGTCACATTTTTGTTCTTTGACATCTACGAGGTCAACTCGGGTGACCCCCCAGGTCACGTATGGTTTTTCTTCAATAACTCTTTACCAAATCAAGGTAGAACAATGAGGTTTTCACCATTGTAGTCGGCTTGTCGAGACGAATCACATGGTGTAATAGTTGATCCTGACCTCAGGTAAGGCCAATTTGTGTAAATGACCTAACTAGGTCACCCAATATATCATTCGATGCGTTTCGACGAGAGAAACACAATGGTGAAATTTGTTTTACTTGATTGTGCGTCTGTCAAAAGTAATTACTTTTTTAAATCGGCAACTATTTGAATGTTTCAAATTAAATGGCTACTGAGTACTGCTGACCTAACTATTGACCTTAGGTCAATTCGGATGGAACCTTAGCGACAGCAAAAAAAAATGAACGTTTTTTCCGCGCGTCGCTAGCTCTTTTAGTTATCGAGATATAGACGGTTGTATCAAGGGCACTCATATACATATAGCCGGAATTTAACCTTTGGTGACCTCTGGTGACCTCTGGTGACCTCAATATTGGCCTGACCTAAAAATGACACAAGTACTTTCGACAGAGCTTATCTCGAGCTATGCTCGAGCTCGACCTAATGCGTCGTTTTCCGCTTGTCGCTACGTTGCGTGGTTTTTGAGATCTTGGGAGAGGGAGCGGAATCCCCCCCCCCCCCGGCAGTTCGTGGTTGGCGCGAACCCCCGGCAGTGCGCGTGTTAGTGGACCTTAATTCGGCGACAGTTAACTAACAAACAAAATAACTAACTAAATAACTAACTTATATATAAGTAGGAGAAACATTTTCTCTGAAAAAAATGCGTGTGTTCAAAATGCATTAGCTTGCCAGCTCACTTGGTTGAGTACGACCGTATAACGATAAATTAATAAAAAATGTACCTGAAACATTGACCATAACACCGTAAAATACGGCATAGCATAACTCGGTTGAAGCCAAGTATGGTCCTCGCACCAAATGTATGCAAAATGCATGATTTTGCCATAGTCAACTTGGTGTGAGCCCGGCACATCACCTCACCAGCTACCTCAGGTTCGGGAGTCAGTCAAGCCCGCCGGTTCTGGATTCAGGCACGGTGAAAGTTCCAGCACCGCTTATCCGGCTTTTTGTGACCCTGGTACCAGTGTTGCTCCTTCTTCATGTTAACAAGCTTTTCTCTATTTATTTTTTGCTTGTTAGGCGACCCTTATATGACATTGATACCCATGTCCTTAAATATATGACATACTATTGGCAATAAGCAGCATTGGGTATGGAAAAGAGCGGCACACGTTGCTTCTCTTCAGTCTTAAATTTTGTCGTAGTATTGCCAAAAAGTTCGCCCCCCCCCCCACTTCAAAGTAGTTCCCGCGCCCGCGCCCCTGTACTTATTGTGCTGTAAAATGTGGAAATAGTTTGTCATTTGTTCTGCACAATTCAGGGACATTGAGAAACCTCAAAGGCCGATTTGTTTTAATATTTAAGCGAAAGCATTTCTAAAATGTACAAATAGATGTGCATCTCCAAATAGGCAACATTAGGACGTACATGAAGCATGGGATTTGACACCTATGGTCTTCAACAACACAACTTATTTTAGGTGTAATGACGACCTAAGCAAACATTTTAATATTGTAAACAACGATATTTAATAGAACGATAAAATGGCGGCACTATGCAGTCAGTCTCTTCGTCAACATCAGGACGTCTGCCGAACACGTGTTCAGCAAGGTAAACTGGCAACGAGTCGTGACAAAGAATTAACGAATTTCCTCATATTGTCATCGCCACGAACTCAACCCGTTTAATCTCATCCCAGTCACCTGACCAATGGCTGATCTGACCAATGGCCAATGGCTGACCAATGGCTGGACCAATCTCAGACCAATGGCTGAGAGATGCGCGACCTAGACACACATCCCCATTCCCACGTCACCAGACCGATAACGTCACCAGACCGATAAAGACCGCTGCCAGCGTCCTCTCCTCCTGACCGGTGGGATCCATTCTTCTCTCCCGGTGTGACCCTGGTGCAGCCCACTGTAATCAGGACGGAAGTGGAGCTCGGGTGTGGCGGAACAGCAGCTGGTACGGAGGCCAGGGGAACTGGGCTCTGACCTTGGGGTACCGTCTCGGCCGGCCCCGCCCCGTCACCTCCCTCATGTCCCCGGGAACACCCTCTGCCCGGCCCGGCCCGTTTAGACCACGCTCTGCCCGCCACGGCCTGCTGCCCAGTCCCCCCAACCCCTCTGTCCCCGGGAACGCCCTCTGCCCGGCCCGGCCCGCTACCCAGTATACCTCCCAGTATACCTCCCAGTATACTTCCATCAGCCCGGCCGAACCGGCCAGCGTTGGGAAAGGCAGGAAAGCGCATAAACACGAACTTGACGTCCAGTGCTAAAATCAGCATCAACTGTAAAATATGTCATTAAAATGCATTACATTTATATGTAATATATAAACAATCAACTCTAAATTCCCACTCATGCATGCTCAATCGCCAACATGCATCAAACATGCATCAAACTGAAAACATGCATGTTCAGTACTGCATCCCTGGGAAGAGGATTATTGTTTCTCTCGATTTAAGATGGGTAATGCTGCTTATTTCTCGAAGTACCTAACAACCGATGCCTTTCTGCAAACCTACCAATCAATAAGCCATTCACCGTTCACCTAATAAACCTTCTTTGACCGTTTAACACGTGCAGTGGAGAAGGGTATGCCACCAACACGCAGTGGGGAGGGGGGGGGGGCACTTTAGTGCCCCCTAAGATCTCCGAAGATATGAGAGCTAGAACGATCAAACTTACAGGGTAGGTAGGTGATATAATGATCTACATTTTCAAAAATGTCGTGACCTTCGGTCAATATTTTCAAGGTCAAACGAGGTCAGGAAGTTCAAATCTGGCCAAATGTCACAATTTTGGGAATTTGACCTCTGTGACGTCACAAGTCACCAGAAATGTGTCCAAAGTTGTTTCCGGGGATGAACATTGACATTGTCTCCCGAATGGTGTTTGAATCATCGCGATCTGACTGTTGGTTCCGAAGATATCGCTTTGCCGACCTCGATTCTGGCCGCCATCTTAGAATGAAAATCCATATAAATAAAATAAAAATCGACCGATTTTGATTGTTTTACGTCGAACGATCTTCTATTGAGTTGGCATTAATGTCGCGTAAAAACCCTGCCCTACTCCGCTTCGTTTTTTAGCTATTCACGAAAAACCTGTGTGGGGGGGGGGGCACAAAAGTGCCCCTCCCCCTCCACCGCGCTTGTTAAACACAAGATTATCATGAGGGCGCCGAACCGCTTCCGTACAGCAGAAAGTCAGGGCAGCGTGACGTTAGGTTCATCACCGACTACCGCACGCGGCACTCCCAGATATGGAAGCACTGGGGTCTGCTCCCCAGATATGGTAGCACTGACTTAGGTGCCACGCCCCGGAAGGACCAACAGCTTTGTTGGGGAGGGGAAGTTCACCGAGACCCGCGCCACTGGCACTACAACGGCGACGACCTTATGTCAATAGTGGATGTTGCAATTGGCAAACGACTTTGCTAGCCGTTATCTTTAATGGGTTGATTAATGTTACGGCTGAGATGTGGAATCAACGATTTTTTTGATAATATCAGCTACTATAAATATCCAATCATTGAATCGCCACTCATATGAGTATGACACAAGTGACCTAGTAGTGCCGACCATGACACTTCAACTCGCTGCCCGATGACTTTGCGATTTTGCCGTGAAAAGGTACAAACGCCGTGACTGACCAGCGGCCCACGGACGTGACGCGTTCAAGGGCAGTCAGCCGCTCGGAACCGGGCCGCTACCCTGCCTGACCTCCTGACCTTCCTGACCTTCCTGACAATCACGTCTACTGGCAGCCACCCAGAACGGCAAAACAAGATGGTCGGAGTGCGCAAAGTTCGAAGTCGAGAAGCCCGACACATTTCCGAACACTCATCGCTTGCGTACATTAATAACTGATTTATAATACACTAATTTGAATAAAACATTGTTTAGATCTTCTTCAAAATAAGGAGTATGACAATGTTTGGGCGATTTCAGTCGTTTCGGTGGCATGCCAACAATCTTTGAATTCGCTTCTGATCCCACCGCGCGCAATATAGAGCTGCAGAAGGCCCTGAACCCGGCCCTTCTGAACCCACCGGCTACAATAACGGTGCGGAGGAGCCCTCTCTTCCGTCTCCTGCGGTCACCTCTCGACCTCGCCTCCACGGTGAGACCGTCACAGAAGAGGGGTCCGCTGGGAGTCAGAGGTACCGCTACGGCCGGGGGGGGGGGGGGGGGGGGGGGGGGCACTAGGGGAGGGGCGACCTTCCAACGCAGCAGGGTGTGGTGTCAGCAGCTGGTCTGCTTCTCATGAAGGCAGTTCGATATTTAGACAGACTGACAGACTGACAGACTGACAGACTGACAGACTGACAGACTGACTGACAGACTGACAGAATGACAGACAGACTGACAGACTGACAGACTGACAGACTGACAGACTGACAGACTGACAGACTGACAGACTGACAGACTGACAGACTGACAGACTGACAGACTGACATGCTGACTGACAGACTGACAGACTGACAGACTGACTGACAGACTGACATACTGACAGACAGACTGACAGACTGACAGACTGACAGACTGACATTTAGACAGACTGACAGACTGACAGACTGACAGACTGACAGACTGACTGACTGACTGACATACTGACTGACAGACTGACAGACTGACAGACAGACTGACAGACTGACAGACTGACATACTGACAGACTAACAGACTGACATACTGACAGACTGACATACTGACATTTAGACAGACTGACTGACTGACTGACTGACAGACTGACTGACTGACTGACTGACAGACTGACTGACTGACTGACTGACTGACTGACTGACTGACAGACTGACTGACAGACTGACTGACTGACTGACTGACTGACTGACTGACTGACTGACTGACTGACTGACTGACTGACTGACTGACTGACTGACTGACTGACTGACTGACTGACGGTCCCATTATGATAAGCTGACAGTCTATGCGATAATTTGCCAGTGGTGGCAAATATAATAAGAAGTCGAGTACACCAGGTCTAAAATGGATTTCCACGACATGCATTGCAAGCTCAACCCTGTATCTGAGAATCATCAACCCTGTTTTTAAGGACCCACTAAATGTCAAGTGTCTTGATTTATTGGCGTTTGTGGGCGCTCCAGCAGCGAAGGTTATGTCGCAACTCACAATGTTTCTGGAGCATTGTAAGTATTCCGATTCTCGGATTCATGTTGCTGGGTTAGTGCAATCGTATTTCGTCATGCTCAACTGGGCTTAATCATAAGAACACCGAGAGTAACGAACTGTAAAGAACAGTACACAGATTAAAAACTAGTTCCCGCCCGTCCACTTTACCTCCCCCGTTGTGGTCGGCTCAGCCTAAATAGGCATGACAGAGTTGTATGACCTTGAATCTGCCTCACCGAAGCAGGATATTCTCATCTGTGCTCGGGCGCTAACGCTTTGCGTTGAATGTGATTAGGGAGAGGTAACGGAGCGATACAAGGCGGTGCCACGGGTCTGGCGAGTGATGGCAGTATGGCAGTGTGCAATGTGCCGCAGTGGTGTTCTGTGAGCCGGTGACCGATAAAAAAAACGGAGATACGAGTACCTAGCAGACACAACGCTTTGCTCTGTTCAGTAGAGGCAAGATAGTGATGCTCAGATCTGTAATAGCTTTAAGTGTTAATTACGTTATTAATCTGGACTTACTTCACAAGAGTTATGTTGTTCGGAGATTTCGATATGTATGTTTTATTTATTATATTTTTATTTATTGAATCTTTTTATGTTTATGGTATTTTTTATATTTATTAATTAAAACAAAAATGATGTATTGTATTTTATTTGTATTTCTCTATTCGGTATGTATCATTTATTTAATGTAAATTTTCCGAACGATCGCTGACGAAGACTCGTAAAATACATATCGAAAGCTCCTAACTAACTAACGTTTGTGGAGTAAGTCCAGATTAATGACGTAATTAAAACTATAACTCCTCATTATGTCTGTCCGTGAGCTGTGCTCGTGTGTTCTGTGAGCGGTGTTCGTGTGTTCTGTGAGCGGTGTTCGTGTGTTCCGTGAGCTGTGCTCGTGTGTTCGTATCGCAACTGTCGCGTGTTTTGCACACATGTTTGCCGTGCCTCAGATAGATTATAGATTTATCCCGGTTCGTGACCCAACATACAAAAATAAAGCGACAAGTGGCAACACTAGCACGCCCATCACGTTCGAAACTATAGTACGTCTACACGTTTCCGGGGAAAACGAGCTTTAACTCAAGCTCGCAGCAGGAAAATATCGCAGGATTGAGAGTAAACACACGATAACGGGTGGAACTAATTACCGACGTATTATTGAAGCGTTTCGATAGGCTTGCAAAAAGCGAAAGTTAGTTTCTCAACTGCACCCGTGCATGTCAAATTCGGTCAAGCAGCAGCTCCTGCGCTCAGATTGTGATCTGTTTCCCTTGGCGGCTCCGCATCTTGATCGGTTTCCAGTGGCTGCTCCAGATTTAATCTGAGCAGCGGTAAAGTGGAGGATGGCGGCTCAACTGGTCACGTGACCTTGCGGGAGGCGCGGGCGTGGCTAGTACTGACATTTCCCCTTTTCCGTGTTTATGACGTCATAAATACTGGCGGTCAGTGCTCCAGTTTTTTCAAGGACGCTGATATCGTTCCGGTAGAATGAATTGCGATTTGTTAGTGGATAGTGGCACACATTGTCCAAGTGAACGTGTGAATTCCGCCACCACTACGACACATTTTGTGTTCGTGGCAGCCAGGGGCTCCACGTGTCCCCCATTTGTGGGGGGACTTTTAACATTACGCCTATGGGCGTTGCATGGAAAGAATCGACTTCAGAATGCCTCTGTGTCCCCTCCCCCCCCCCCCCCCTCCATTTCTGGAACGTGGCGGAGCTCTTGGTGGCAGCTCAGATCAGGGATATCGGAATGTCCCAAAAAGTGTGTGTGGGAGGGGGGGGGGGGGGGGCAGTGGAACTTTGATCTCGTCTTGAGAGAAACCCAACCCCCTATGGAAGATTTCTTTGCATATTTGTGCTCTTCTCGTCTTGGCGAACCTTTGGCCATCAAGCAATTTTCTCACTAAACAAGACAACATATTTTAGCAAAACATTTGACCGAAAAGTGAGAGGTCATCCCCCCTCCCCCCCCCCCCCACACACACACACCTGTTACCTGTTCTTACGACTATGGCTTAGGAAAGTGAACAGGGTATTTACCACCACCTGCTGTGATATATTATATCATAACGTTCCTCTGTCGTTCGCTGGCTGGGCGACTGCGGCAGAGCGAGATGAGACCGAAGCCTTCCCTACGTACTTTATTTAGTACAGAAATGCTTAACTTACTTTACTACTACATAAGTGATAAGATATAACTTTAGTTAGTATAGAAGCAGATAAAGGGTGCTGAGCTATGCATCATACCAGCGTCTGAGTATGCAGCAAAACTGGCCGAGTGCAAACCCGATAGAAACACATATGAAGCGTAACGTTCATAGCTCGGCTCTTTTCCGAAAACTCGTCATTTATTTTGTCGTGGACAAGACGAACAAAAAATATGATTTATAAGATACTTCGCGCTCTGCGTGAGTTCGGTCTGCATGATGGGTTTGTGGTACCAATGTCATCCGACTTACAGATGGGAGTAAGGCTAGGAATAATATAGCAAATGTAGTATGAGCATCTACAACGCCATGTTGTATTGTCTTCTCATGCATTCCCAACCGGCTGTTGCTTATGGTAAGTTTATCAGACCGACTTCGAATGTGATCCAATGACGGACCTAGGACTCGGTCAAAGAGTTCCCCATGTGGCAAAGAGGGTCCTTAGGCTTTGATGGCCCCTTCGACCTTAAGGTAGCAAGGCCCTCTGTGAACCAGAACGGACCCATTAAGTTCAAAATGTGCCCTTCCCATGCAAAAATGAACCTTTACAACCCAGAATTGACCCTCCTGAAGCCATAATGGGCCTTTTTGCGGTCAGAATCGACCTCTGGAGGGCATAGTGGGCCCTCTGGAGGCCATAGTGGGCCCTCTGGAGGTCATAGTGGGCCCTCTGGAGGTCATAGTGGGCCCTCTGAAGGATATAATGCGTAGAGGTAATAGTGGGTCATATATTGGGTCCTCTGGAGGTCATAGTGGGCCCTCTGGAGGCCAGAATGGGCCCTCCGGAGGCCAGAGTGGGCCCTCTGGAGGTCAGAGTGAGTCCTCTGTAAGCAGGAGTGGGTCTCTTTTTCCTGCTACCTATGGGTCCCCCAAAGGTTGAATTGAACCTCTGAGGACTATAATGGGCCCCTATATGACAAAATAGGAGTATAAATCCTTATATGGATCCTCTAAAGGTTGAATTGAACCTCTGAGGACCATAATGGCTAGTGGTGCTAGTTTCAGAACATATTTGCCCAATGTCCGACCGATGTCCAAGACCATGGTCGGCTGTCCGTCCGAAACTGTCCGATTTTTTTGGGTCCGAAATGTGTCCGAAAGCAGAAAAAGTGTTTGATATGGAATGTAAAACATCCAGTGTATCATTCGTTTAGTAAAAAGTAACTACGTGACTTTCGCGACAAGCCACCCTTGGGCATTGGATGTCCGAAAATGTTCAAAGAAATATGCTTATGTCCGTCCGAAACCCGAATCGGTGTTCGGGCAAATTCGGAATTCCGAAAATGATTGTACCGATTGGCACCACTAATAATGACCCCTATATGACTAAACGGGCCTCAATGGACACACGGGTCTCCAAACGTTCCCCAGTTGTGCCGGTATTGTGTTGTGAACACCGCTCCTGCTGAGTTCCCGTGGAGTTCCCGTGACTTTCTCATTTTCCCCTGTGTTTTGCGAGAAGGGGGTGACATTTGTTACTAATCACTCCGATCGTGATTTCTGAATATGGATCCCTTCAAGGCTCAAGGGAGAGGGGGGAGGGGGTATGGCACCATGCCAAGTCACGGAGGCACGGCCTGCTGCTGCCCGGGATCCGCCACTGGATTGTCATAAGGGAATCTGATGGGGGATGGAATGCCTGAATGCAGAAACCAAGATGGGACGTGAGACACACATAAGTGAATCTGGTGGGGATGGAATGCCTGAATGCAGAAACAAAGCTGGGACGTGAGCTATCACATAAGGGAATCTGATGGGGATGGAATGCCTGAATGCAGAAGCAAAGATGGGACGTGAGACACACATAAGGGAATCTGTTGGGGGATGGAATGCCTGAATGCAGAAACCAAGATGGGACGTGAGACACACATAAGTGAATCTGGTGGGGATGGAATGCCTGAATGCAGAAACAAAGCTGGGACGTGAGCTATCACATGACTCACGGCGTGTCTGTTGGGCAAAACGGGCAAGCAGGCCACTTATCAAACTGGGGTATCGTTCATCGATACGACATCATACTGCGGTTTGGAAAATACAGAGGCTGTGGTTGAAGGTTAGATTTCAACGATGGAACGATTAGCTCTCCGGAGTCGGATTTGTGAGGCGGGAAAGTAAGCCGCAGTTTTTAGCATGAGGAAGGAGCCTAATCGTAGTTATAGTTATAGTAGCTTTCAGCAGGTATTACTTTGCCTTGGAGTCGAACCAAATGTTTAGCAATTTCTTGTGTTCCCTGGTTGTCTTATCCCCGCCCCCCACCCCACACCCCCCCCCCCCACCCCTGTCATCACCATCTCAGAAAACATCGTACTGTTCAGTTATACAAGGTCATAAATCGTTGGGGCAAAATACATGACCTTTAGGCACCAGCTTGTGCAATATCTGAAGCCGTCCCCAATAACATCAGCAAAATTATGCAGAACACTAGCAAAAGTCGCCATAAACATCCGAAAAAGTCTCCAAAGCACGTGCGAGGTCTTACCAGCGCCCAGGCGACACGTGTTGCCCTCATATGTTGGCAGCAGGCCTCCGTACGGTGTGTAGAGTTTTCTTCAAAAGCTTTCAGCGGCCTGGCCGTACGTTTTGCGGTATAGCCCCTCGATGGCCGCGCAGGCTGTTACAGGCTGCGTCGTCCACCCCCAGTCTTCTCTCAGGCCTGAGACGGGAAGGTTGTGTCCGGCGTCGCTCCGGCGCGCCACCTTGGTAGCACCGCCTCTCGCGCTGCAGTCGGCGCCGTGACTGGAGGTCCCGCGTCCGGCAGGCAGGAGGCAGGCAGGGGAGGTACCGGCTGACCCCGCCCCGCCCTCACGGTACTGCCTTGCCTCGCCCCCGGCGCCCCCCCCCCCTCCCCCCCCCCTCACGGGCGGGAAGCCGGGGACGTCAAGTGAAAGGGGGTTGCACCTCGACAGGTCTACCCTGGGATGACGGAAAGTAAAACAATGGACAATATTGGAGCTCCCAAACTTCAAATCGAAACAATGCGACAGGTATGTGGAGATTTGGGATGTACCTACTACCTAACTTTGTTGCATAGAGCAAGTAGTAAAAAGTTCTGCAACTACCCAAAAAAAATGTTGATACGGAAAACGCATTGGATTTCGCTTTCTTGCGCGCAATAGTGCCTGCTCACGCGCAGTGCCTGATATAGTGCCTGCGCAGTGCCTGCTCACGCGCAACAGATCGTGCAATTCCACAACTGGCGTAATTTATCAGCGAAAGTCTCAAGTGCCTCACATACCTGGACACGGTACGCCCTGCCCTCTGACGTAACCTGATCTTCAACCTGATCTTCTACTGACGTAACCTGATCTTCAACCTGATGTTCCACTGACGTAACCTGATCTTCAACCTGATCTTCCACTGGCGTAACCTGATCTTCAACCTGATCTTCTACTGACGTAACCTGATCTTCAACCTGATCTTCCACTGACGTAACCTGATCTTCAACCTGATCTTCCACTGACGTAACCTGATCTTCAACCTGATCTTCCACTGACGTAACCTGATCTTCAACCTGATCTTCCACTGACGTAACCTGATCTTCAACCTGATCTTCCACTGACGTAACCTGATCTACAACCTGATCTTCTACTGACGTAACCAGATCTTCAACCTGATCTTCCACTGACGTAACATGATCTTCAACGCCACATACCTGGACACGGTCCGCCCTGCCCACTGACGTAACCTGCCCACTGACGTAACCTGATATTCAACGCCACATACCTGGAAACGGTCCGCCCTGCCCACTGGCGTAATCTGATCTTCAACGCCACATACCTGGACACGGTCCGCCCTGCCCACTGACGTAACCTGCCCACTGACGTAACCTGATATTCAACGCCACATACCTGGAAACGGTCCGCCCTGCCCACTGGCGTAATCTGATCTTCAACGCCACATACCTGGACACGGTCCGCCCTGCCCACTGGCGTAATCTGATCTTCAACGCGACCGCTGCTACCGGCTGCAGGCCAACCAGGCCGTGACTTTTTACTCTACGTACAATTTATGAAAATACTTCATACTCAGGTATCTGGTATGTTGTAATAATGCAAGTTAAATGCCAATTAGGCCACTTCGAAATGCCAATTAGGCGTAAAAAGATCCACTTCGTAACTACGCGCAAGTCAACCCCTAAAATTTTATTTTAAATCCAGTAATCCAAAAATCCAGTCCTAAAATCCAGCAGCCTTCTATTGTTGTCTCCATCTAAGGAAGCCACCGGACCGGGCAAATAAATCAATACTGAGTGGTATGGAAAGGCGTTATATTTCCAGCAGCCACTCCCACTCGTTCCACCACCTTCCTCGGCTATCTTCATCTCGCTGCTCCTTCCTTCACTCCTTCATCTCCTTCATGTCCTTCATGTCCTTCATGTCCTTCATGTCCTTCATGTCATTCATGTCATTCATGTCCTTCATGTCCTTCATCCCCTTTATCTACTTCCTTCCATGCCGATTGGTCAACCCCCCAACACCCTGCCGTGCTGCTACCAGGCGTGGTGTACATATGAGACCTGTTGGCCGAGACCGGATGTGACTGACCACCCACCCCTCAGTGGTTGACCTTCGACCTTCGACGGCGCCGCAGCCAGCCGTGTGTGGGTACCAGACACTGCCGTCGACGACAGGAGAACGGGAAGTAATCTACCGGGCAGATCGACTGCTGTCACAGATGGCAGGCAGCCGCAGACCCGGGCCCGGCACACCGGTTTGTAGGGGATAACCACCAACCGTCAGTCCGTCAGTCCGTCAGTCCGTCAGTCCGTCAGTCCGTCAGTCCGTCAGTCCGTCAGTCCGTCAGTCCGTCAGTCCGTCAGTCCGTCAGTCCGTCAGTCCGTCAGTCCGTCAGTCCGTCAGTCCGTCAGTCCGTCAGTCCGTCAGTCCGTCAGTCCGTCAGTCCGTCAGTCCGTCAGTCCGTCAGTCCGTCAGTCCGTCAGTCCGTCAGTCCGTCAGTCCGTCAGTCCGTCAGTCCGTCAGTCCGTCAGTCCGTCAGTCCGTCAGTCCGTCAGTCCGTCAGTCCGTTAGTCCGTCAGTCCGTCAGTCCGTCAGTCCGTCATTCCGTCAGTCCGTCAGTCCGTCGGTCCGTCAGTCCGTCGGTCCGTCAGTCCGTCAGTCCGTCAGTCTAGCAGTCATGCCAGCCAGCCAGCCAGCCAGCCAGCCAGCCAGCCAGCCAGCCAGCCAGCCAGCCAGCCAGCCAGCCAGCCAGCCAGCCAGCCAGCCAGTCAGCCAGGCAGGCAGGCAGACAGCCAGACAGCCAGACAGCCAGATTGACAGCCAGACAGTCAGACAGCCAGAAAGCCAGCCAGCCAGTCAGCCAGGCAGGCAGGCAGACAGCCAGACAGCCAGACAGCCAGATTGACAGCCAGACAGTCAGACAGCCAGAAAGCCAGACAGCCAGACAGCCAGACAGCCAGACAGCCAGACAGCCAGACAGCCAGACAGCCAGACAGCCAGACAGCCAGACAGCCAGACAGCCAGACAGCCAGACAGCCAGACAGCCAGACAGCCAGAGAGCCAGACAGCCAGACAGCCAGACAGCCAGACAGCCAGACAGCCAGACAGCCAGACAGCCAGACAGCCAGACAGCCAGTACAGCCAGTACAGCCAGTACAGCCAGACAGCCAGACAGCCAGACAGCCAGACAGCCAGACAGCCAGTACAGCCAGACAGCCAGACAGCCAGACAGCCAGACAGCCAGACAGCCAGGCAGCCAGACAGCCAGACAGCCAGACAGCCAGACAGCCAGACAGCCAGACAGCCAGACAGCCAGACAGCCAGACAGCCAGACAGCCAGACAGCCAGACAGCCAGACAGCCAGACAGCCAGACAGCCAGATTGACAGCCAGACAGCCAGACAGCCAGACAGCCAGACAGCCAGACAGCCAGACAGCCAGACAGCCAGACAGCCAGACAGCCAGACAGCCAGACAGCCAGACAGCCAGATTGACAGCCAGACAGCCAGACAGCCAGACAGCCAGACAGCCAGACAGCCAGACAGCCAGACAGATCAGACAGCCAGACAGCCAGACAGCCAGACAGCCAGACAGCCAGACAGCCAGACAGCCAGACAGCCAGATTGACAGCCAGACAGCCAGACAGCCAGACAGCCAGACAGCCAGACAGCCAGACAGCCAGACAGCCAGACAGCCAGACAGCCAGACAGCCAGACAGCCAGACAGCCAGACAGCCAGTACAGCCAGACAGCCAGACAGCCAGACAGCCAGACAGCCAGACAGCCAGACAGCCAGACAGCCAGACAGCCAGACAGCCAGACAGCCAGACAGCCAGACAGCCAGTACAGCCAGACAGCCAGTACAGCCAGACAGCCAGACAGCCAGAGAGCCAGACAGCCAGACAGCCAGACAGCCAGACAGCCAGACAGCCAGACAGCCAGACAGCCAGACAGCCAGACAGCCAGACAGCCAGACAGCCAGACAGCCAGTACAGCCAGACAGCCAGTACAGCCAGTACAGCCAGTACAGCCAGTACAGCCAGACAGCCAGACAGCCAGACAGCCAGACAGCCAGACAGCCAGACAGCCAGACAGCCAGACAGCCAGACAGCCAGACAGCCAGACAGCCAGACAGACAGACAGACAGACAGACAGACAGCCAGACAGACAGCCAGACAGCCAGACAGCCAGACAGCCAGACAGCCAGACAGCCAGACAGCCAGACAGCCAGACAGCCAGACAGCCAGACAGCCAGACAGCCAGACAGCCAGACAGCCAGACAGCCAGACAGCCAGACAGACAGACAGACAGACAGACAGACAGCCAGAAAGCCAGACAGCCAGACAGCCAGACAGCCAGACAGCCAGACAGCCAGACAGCCAGACAGACAGACAGACAGACAGACAGACAGACAGACAGACAGACAGACAGACAGACAGACAGACAGACAGCCAGACAGCCAGACAGCCAGACAGCCAGACAGCCAGACAGCCAGACAGCCAGACAGCCAGACAGACAGACAGCCAGACAGCCAGACAGCCAGACAGCCAGACAGCCAGACAGCCAGACAGCCAGACAGCCAGACAGCCAGACAGCCAGACAACCAGACAGACAGACAGACAGACAGCCAGACAGCCAGACAGCCAGACAGCCAGACAGCCAGACAGCCAGACAGCCAGACAGCCAGACAGCCAGACAGCCAGACAGCCAGACAGCCAGACAGCCAGACAGCCAGACAGACAGCCAGACAGCCAGACAGCCAGACAGCCAGACAGCCAGACAGCCAGACAGCCAGACAGCCAGACAGCCAGACAGCCAGACAGCCAGACAGCCAGACAGACAGACAGCCAGACAGCCAGACAGCCAGACAGCCAGACAGCCAGACAGCCAGACAGCCAGCCAGACAGACAGACAGACAGCCAGACAGCCAGACAGCCAGACAGCCAGACAGCCAGACAGCCAGACAGCCAGACAGCCAGACAGCCAGACAGCCAGACAGACAGACAGCCAGACAGCCAGACAGCCAGACAGCCAGACAGCCAGACAGCCAGACAGCCAGACAGCCAGACAGCCAGACAGCCAGACAGCCAGACAGACAGACAGACAGACAGACAGACAGACAGACAGACAGACAGACAGCCAGACAGCCAGACAGACAGACAGACAGACAGACAGCCAGACAGCCAGACAGCCAGACAGCCAGACAGCCAGACAGCCAGACAGCCAGACAGCCAGACAGCCAGACAGCCAGACAGACAGACAGCCAGACAGCCATACAGCCAGACAGCCAGACAGCCAGACAGCCAGACAGCCAGACAGCCAGACAGCCAGACAGCCAGACAGCCAGACAGCCAGTACAGCCAGTACAGCCAGACAGCCAGACAGCCAGACAGACAGACAGACAGACAGACAGACAGACAGACAGACAGACAGACAGACAGCCAGACAGCCAGACAGCCAGACAGCCAGACAGCCAGACAGCCAGACAGCCAGACAGCCAGACAGCCAGACAGCCAGACAGCCAGACAGCCAGACAGCCAGACAGCCAGACAGCCAGACAGCCAGACAGCCAGACAGCCAGACAGCCAGGCAGCCAGACAGCCAGACAGCCAGACAGCCAGACAGCCAGACAGACAGACAGACAGACAGCCAGACAGCCAGACAGCCAGACAGCCAGACAGCCAGACAGCCAGACAGCCAGACAGCCAGACAGCCAGACAGACAGCCAGACAGCCAGACAGCCAGACAGCCAGACAGCCAGACAGCCAGACAGCCAGACAGCCAGACAGCCAGACAGCCAGCCAGCCAGACAGCCAGACAGCCAGGCAGCCAGACAGCCAGACAGCCAGACAGCCAGCCAGACAGACAGCCAGACAGCCAGACAGCCAGACAGCCAGACAGCCAGACAGCCAGACAGCCAGACAGCCAGACAGCCAGACAGCCAGACAGCCAGACAGCCAGACAGCCAGACAGTCAGACAGCCAGACAGCCAGACAGCCAGACAGCCAGACAGCCAGACAGCCAGACAGCCAGACAGCCAGACAGCCAGACAGGCAGACAGGCAGACAGCCAGACAGCCAGACAGCCAGACAGACAGACAGCCAGACAGCCAGACAGCCAGCCAGACAGCCAGACAGACAGACAGCCAGACAGCCAGCCAGACAGCCAGACAGCCAGACAGCCAGACAGCCAGACAGCCAGACAGCCAGACAGCCAGACAGCCAGACAGCCAGACAGCCAGCCAGACAGCCAGACAGCCAGACAGCCAGACAGCCAGACAGCCAGACAGCCAGACAGCCAGACAGCCAGACAGCCAGACAGCCAGACAGCCAGTACAGCCAGACAGCCAGACAGCCAGACAGACAGACAGCCAGACAGCCAGACAGCCAGACAGCCAGACAGCCAGACAGCCAGACAGCCAGACAGCCAGCCAGCCAGACAGCCAGACAGCCAGACAGCCAGACAGCCAGACAGCCAGACAGCCAGACAGCCAGACAGACAGACAGACAGACAGACAGCCAGCCAGACAGCCAGACAGCCAGACAGCCAGACAGCCAGACAGACAGCCAGACAGACAGACAGACAGACAGACAGCCAGACAGCCAGACAGCCAGACAGCCAGACAGCCAGACATCCAGACAGCCAGACAGACAGACAGACAGACAGACAGACAGCCAGCCAGACAGCCAGACAGCCAGACAGCCAGACAGCCAGTACAGACAGCCAGTACAGACAGACAGACAGACAGACAGACAGACAGCCAGACAGCCAGTACAGACAGCCAGTACAGACAGACAGACAGACAGACAGACAGACAGCCAGACAGCCAGACAGACAGACAGCCAGACAGCCAGACAGCCAGACAGCCAGACAGCCAGACAGACAGACAGCCAGACAGCCAGACAGCCAGACAGACAGCCAGACAGCCAGACAGCCAGACAGCCAGACAGCCAGACAGCCAGACAGACAGACAGCCAGACAGCCAGTACAGACAGCCAGTACAGACAGACAGACAGACAGACAGCCAGACAGACAGACAGACAGACAGACAGCCAGCCAGACAGCCAGACAGCCAGACAGCCAGACAGCCAGACAGCCAGACAGACAGACAGACAGACATACAGACAGACAGACAGCCAGACAGCCAGACAGCCAGACAGCCAGACAGCCAGACAGCCAGACAGCCAGACAGACAGACAGACAGACAGACAGCCAGCCAGACAGCCAGACAGCCAGACAGCCAGACAGCCAGTACAGACAGCCAGTACAGACAGACAGACAGACAGACAGACAGACAGCCAGACAGCCAGTACAGACAGCCAGTACAGACAGACAGACAGCCAGACAGCCAGACAGCCAGACAGCCAGACAGCCAGACAGCCAGACAGCCAGACAGCCAGACAGCCAGACAGCCAGACAGCCAGACAGCCAGACAGCCAGACAGCCAGACAGCCAGACAGACAGACAGACAGACAGACAGCCAGCCAGACAGCCAGACAGCCAGACAGCCAGACAGCCAGTACAGACAGCCAGTACAGACAGACAGACAGACAGACAGACAGACAGCCAGACAGCCAGTACAGACAGCCAGTACAGACAGACAGACAGACAGACAGACAGACAGACAGACAGACAGCCAGACAGCCAGACAGCCAGACAGCCAGACAGCCAGACAGCCAGACAGCCAGACAGCCAGACAGCCAGACAGCCAGACAGCCAGACAGCCAGACAGCCAGACAGCCAGACAGACAGCCAGACAGACAGACAGACAGCCAGCCAGCCAGACAGCCAGACAGACAGACAGCCAGCCAGACAGCCAGACAGCCAGACAGCCAGACAGCCAGACAGCCAGACAGCCAGACAGCCAGCCAGCCAGACAGCCAGACAGCCAGACAGCCAGACAGCCAGACAGCCAGACAGCCAGACAGCCAGACAGCCAGACAGCCAGACAGCCAGACAGCCAGACAGCCAGACAGCCAGACAGACAGACAGACAGACAGCCAGACAGCCAGACAGCCAGACAGCCAGACAGCCAGACAGCCAGACAGACAGACAGCCATACAGCCAGACAGCCAGACAGCCAGACAGCCAGACAGCCAGACAGCCAGACAGCCAGACAGCCAGACAGCCAGACAGCCAGACAGCCAGACAGGCAGACAGCCAGACAGCCAGACAGCCAGACAGCCAGACAGCCAGACAGCCAGACAGCCAGACAGCCAGACAGCCAGACAGCCAGACAGCCAGACAGCCAGACAGCCAGACAGCCAGACAGCCAGACAGCCAGACAGCCAGACAGCCAGACAGCCAGACAGCCAGACAGCCAGACAGCCAGACAGCCAGACAGACAGCCAGCCAGACAGCCAGACAGCCAGACAGCCAGACAGCCAGACAGCCAGACAGCCAGACAGCCAGACAGCCAGACAGCCAGACAGCCAGACAGCCAGACAGCCAGACAGCCAGACAGCCAGACAGCCAGACAGCCAGACAGCCAGACAGCCAGACAGCCAGACAGCCAGCCAGACAGACAGCCAGACAGCCAGACAGCCAGACAGACAGACAGACAGCCAGACAGCCAGACAGCCAGACAGCCAGACAGCCAGACAGCCAGACAGCCAGACAGCCAGACAGCCAGACAGCCAGACAGCCAGACAGCCAGACAGCCAGACAGCCAGACAGACAGACAGACAGACAGCCAGACAGACAGCCAGACAGCCAGACAGCCAGACAGCCAGACAGCCAGACAGCCAGACAGCCAGACAGCCAGACAGCCAGACAGCCAGACAGCCAGACAGCCAGACAGCCAGACAGCCAGACAGACAGCCAGACAGCCAGACAGCCAGTACAGACAGACAGCCAGACAGCCAGACAGCCAGACAGCCAGACAGCCAGACAGCCAGACAGACAGCCAGACAGCCAGACAGACAGTCAGACAGCCAGACAGCCAGACAGACAGACAGCCAGACAGACAGCCAGACAGCCAGACAGACAGACAGCCAGACAGCCAGACAGCCAGCCAGACAGCCAGACAGACAGACAGCCAGACAGCCAGACAGCCAGACAGCCAGACAGCCAGACAGCCAGACAGCCAGACAGCCAGACAGCCAGACAGCCAGACAGCCAGACAGCCAGACAGCCAGACAGCCAGACAGCCAGACAGCCAGACAGCCAGACAGCCAGACAGCCAGACAGCCAGACAGCCAGACAGCCAGACAGCCAGACAGCCAGACAGACAGCCAGACAGCCAGACAGCCAGACAGCCAGACAGACAGACAGCCAGACAGCCAGACAGCCAGACAGCCAGACAGCCAGACAGCCAGACAGCCAGACAGCCAGACAGCCAGACAGCCAGACAGCCAGACAGCCAGACAGCCAGACAGCCAGACAGCCAGACAGCCAGACAGCCAGACAGACAGACAGACAGACAGACAGCCAGCCAGACAGCCAGACAGCCAGACAGCCAGACAGCCAGACAGACAGCCAGACAGACAGACAGACAGACAGACAGCCAGACAGCCAGACAGCCAGACAGCCAGACAGCCAGACAGCCAGACAGCCAGACAGACAGACAGACAGACAGACAGACAGCCAGCCAGACAGCCAGACAGCCAGACAGCCAGACAGCCAGTACAGACAGCCAGTACAGACAGACAGACAGACAGACAGACAGACAGCCAGACAGCCAGTACAGACAGCCAGTACAGACAGACAGACAGACAGACAGACAGACAGCCAGACAGCCAGACAGCCAGACAGCCAGACAGCCAGACAGCCAGACAGCCAGACAGCCAGACAGCCAGACAGCCAGACAGCCAGACAGCCAGACAGCCAGACAGCCAGACAGCCAGACAGCCAGACAGCCAGACAGCCAGACAGCCAGACAGCCAGACAGACAGACATACAGACAGACAGCCAGCCAGACAGCCAGACAGCCAGACAGCCAGACAGCCAGTACAGACAGCCAGTACAGACAGACAGACAGACAGACAGACAGACAGCCAGACAGCCAGTACAGACAGCCAGTACAGATAGACAGACAGACAGACAGCCAGACAGCCAGACAGCCAGACAGCCAGACAACCAGACAGCCAGACAGCCAGACAGCCAGACAGCCAGACAGCCAGACAGCCAGACAGCCAGACAGCCAGACAGCCAGACAGCCAGACAGCCAGACAGCCAGACAGCCAGACAGCCAGACAGACAGACAGACAGACAGCCAGCCAGCCAGACAGCCAGACAGACAGACAGCCAGCCAGACAGCCAGACAGCCAGACAGCCAGACAGCCAGACAGCCAGACAGCCAGACAGCCAGCCAGCCAGACAGCCAGACAGCCAGACAGCCAGACAGCCAGACAGCCAGACAGCCAGACAGCCAGACAGCCAGACAGCCAGACAGCCAGACAGCCAGACAGCCAGACAGCCAGACAGCCAGACAGCCAGACAGCCAGACAGCCAGACAGCCAGACAGCCAGACAGCCAGACAGCCAGACAGACAGCCAGACAGCCAGACAGCCAGACAGGCAGACAGACAGACAGCCAGACAGCCAGACAGCCAGACAGCCAGACAGCCAGACAGACAGACAGCCATACAGCCAGACAGCCAGACAGCCAGACAGCCAGACAGCCAGACAGCCAGACAGCCAGACAGCCAGACAGCCAGACAGCCAGACAGCCAGACAGCCAGACAGCCAGACAGCCAGACAGCCAGACAGCCAGACAGTCAGACAGCCAGACAGCCAGACAGCCAGACAGCCAGACAGCCAGCCAGCCAGACAGCCAGACAGCCAGACAGCCAGACAGCCAGACAGCCAGACAGCCAGACAGCCAGACAGCCAGACAGCCAGACAGCCAGACAGCCAGACAGACAGCCAGACAGCCAGACAGCCAGACAGACAGACAGACAGCCAGACAGACAGCCAGACAGCCAGACAGCCAGACAGCCAGACAGCCAGACAGCCAGACAGCCAGACAGCCAGACAGCCAGACAGCCAGACAGCCAGACAGCCAGACAGCCAGACAGCCAGACAGCCAGACAGCCAGACAGCCAGACAGCCAGACAGCCAGACAGACAGCCAGACAGCCAGACAGCCAGACAGCCAGACAGCCAGACAGCCAGACAGCCAGACAGCCAGACAGCCAGACAGCCAGACAGACAGCCAGACAGCCAGACAGCCAGTACAGACAGACAGCCAGACAGCCAGACAGCCAGACAGCCAGACAGCCAGACAGCCAGACAGCCAGACAGACAGCCAGACAGCCAGACAGACAGCCAGACAGCCAGACAGCCAGACAGACAGACAGCCAGACAGACAGACAGCCAGACAGACAGACAGCCAGACAGACAGACAGCCAGACAGCCAGACAGACAGACAGCCAGACAGCCAGACAGCCAGACAGCCAGACAGCCAGACAGCCAGACAGCCAGACAGTCAGACAGCCAGACAGCCAGACAGCCAGACAGCCAGACAGCCAGACAGCCAGACAGCCAGACAGCCAGACAGCCAGACAGCCAGACAGCCAGACAGCCAGACAACCAGACAGCCAGACAGCCAGACAGCCAGACAGCCAGACAGCCAGACAGCCAGACAGCCAGACAGCCAGACAGCCAGACAGCCAGACAGCCAGACAGCCAGACAGCCAGACAGCCAGACAGCCAGACAACCAGACAGCCAGCCAGCCAGACAGCCAGACAGCCAGACAGCCAGACAGCCAGACAGCCAGACAGCCAGACAGCCAGACAGCCAGACAGCCAGCCAGCCAGACAGCCAGACAGCCAGACAGCCAGCCAGACAGCCAGACAGCCAGACAGCCAGACAGCCAGACAGACAGACAGCCAGACAGCCAGACAGCCAGACAGCCAGACAGCCAGACAGCCAGACAGCCAGACAGCCAGACAGCCAGACAGCCAGACAGACAGACAGCCAGACAGACAGACAGCCAGACAGCCAGACAGCCAGACAGCCAGACAGCCAGACAGCCAGACAGCCAGACAGCCAGACAGCCAGACAGCCAGACAGCCAGACAGCCAGACAGCCAGACACCCAGACAGACAGACAGCCAGACAGCCAGACAGCCAGACAGCCAGACAGCCAGACAGCCAGACAGCCAGACAGCCAGACAGCCAGACAGCCAGACAGCCAGACAGCCAGACAGCCAGACAGACAGACAGCCAGACAGCCAGACAGCCAGACAGACAGACAGCCAGACAGACAGACAGCCAGCCAGACAGCCAGACAGACAGACAGCCAGACAGCCAGACAGACAGACAGACAGACAGACAGACAGACAGACAGCCAGACAGACAGACAGACAGACAGCCAGACAGACAGACAGACAGACAGCCAGACAGACAGACAGACAGACAGACAGACAGCCAGACAGCCAGACAGCCAGACAGCCAGACAGCCAGACAGCCAGACAGCCAGACAGCCAGACAGCCAGACAGCCAGACAGCCAGACAGACAGACAGCCAGACAGCCAGACAGCCAGACAGCCAGACAGCCAGACAGCCAGACAGCCAGACAGCCAGACAGCCAGACAGCCAGACAGCCAGACAGACAGACAGCCAGACAGACAGACAGACAGACAGCCAGACAAACAGACAGACAGACAGCCAGACAGCCAGACAGCCAGACAGCCAGACAGCCAGACAGCCAGACAGCCAGACAGCCAGACAGACAGACAGACAGACAGACAGACAGCCAGACAGCCAGACAGCCAGACAGCCAGACAGCCAGACAGCCAGACAGCCAGAAAGCCTGACAGCCAGACAGCCAGACAGCCAGACAGCCAGACAGCCAGACAGCCAGACAGCCAGACAGCCAGACAGACAGACAGCCAGACAGCCAGACAGACAGACAGCCAGACAGACAGACAGCCAGACAGCCAGACAGCCAGACAGCCAGACAGCCAGACAGCCAGACAGCCAGACAGCCAGACATCCAGACAGCCAGACAGCCAGACAGCCAGACAGCCAGACAGCCAGACAGCCAGACAGCCAGACAGCCAGACAGACAGACAGCCAGACAGCCAGACAGCCAGACAGCCAGACAGCCAGACAGCCAGACAGCCAGACAGCCAGACAGCCAGACAGCCAGACAGCCAGACAGCCAGACAGCCAGACAGACAGACAGCCAGACAGACAGACAGCCAGACAGCCAGACAGCCAGACAGACAGACAGCCAGACAGACAGACAGCCAGACAGCCAGACAGACAGACAGCCAGACAGCCAGACAGACAGACAGCCAGACAGACAGACAGACAGACAGCCAGACAGACAGACAGACAGACAGACAGACAGACAGACAGACATACAGCCAGACAGACAGACAGACAGACAGACAGACAGCCAGACAGCCAGACAGACAGCCAGACAGCCAGACAGCCAGACAGCCAGACAGCCAGACAGCCAGACAGCCAGACAGCCAGACAGCCAGACAGCCAGACAGACAGCCAGACAGCCAGACAGCCAGTACAGACAGACAGCCAGACAGCCAGACAGCCAGACAGCCAGACAGCCAGACAGCCAGAGAGACAGCCAGACAGCCAGACAGACAGCCAGACAGCCAGACAGCCAGACAGACAGACAGCCAGACAGACAGACAGCCAGACAGACAGACAGCCAGACAGACAGACAGCCAGACAGCCAGACAGACAGACAGCCAGACAGCCAGACAGCCAGACAGCCAGACAGCCAGACAGCCAGACAGCCAGACAGCCAGACAGCCAGACAGCCAGACAGCCAGACAGCCAGACAGCCAGACAACCAGACAGCCAGCCAGCCAGACAGCCAGACAGCCAGACAGCCAGACAGCCAGACAGCCAGACAGCCAGACAGCCAGACAGCCAGACAGCCAGACAGCCAGACAGCCAGACAGCCAGCCAGACAGCCAGACAGCCAGACAGCCAGACAGCCAGACAGACAGACAGCCAGACAGCCAGACAGCCAGACAGCCAGACAGCCAGACAGCCAGACAGCCAGACAGCCAGACAGCCAGACAGCCAGACAGCCAGACAGCCAGACAGCCAGACAGACAGACAGCCAGACAGCCAGACAGCCAGACAGCCAGACAGCCAGACAGCCAGACAGCCAGACAGCCAGACAGCCAGACAGCCAGACAGCCAGACAGCCAGACAGCCAGACAGCCTGACAGCCAGACAGCCAGACAGCCAGACAGCCAGACAGCCAGACAGCCAGACAGCCAGACAGCCAGACAGCCAGACAGCCAGACAGCCAGACAGCCAGACAGCCAGACAGCCAGACAGCCAGACAGACAGACAGCCAGACAGACAGACAGCCAGACAGCCAGACAGCCAGACAGACAGACAGCCAGACAGACAGACAGCCAGACAGCCAGACAGACAGACAGCCAGACAGCCAGACAGACAGACAGCCAGACAGACAGACAGACAGACAGCCAGACAGACAGACAGATAGACAGCCAGACAGACAGACAGACAGACAGCCAGACAGACAGACAGACAGACAGACAGACAGACAGCCAGACAGCCAGACAGCCAGACAGCCAGACAGCCAGACAGCCAGACAGCCAGACAGCCAGACAGCCAGACAGACAGACAGACAGACAGACAGCCAGACAGACAGACAGCCAGACAGCCAGACAGCCAGACAGCCAGACAGCCAGACAGCCAGACAGCCAGACAGCCAGACAGCCAGACAGCCAGACAGCCAGACAGACAGACAGCCAGACAGACAGACAGACAGACAGCCAGACAAACAGACAGACAGACAGACAGACAGCCAGACAGCCAGACAGCCAGACAGCCAGACAGCCAGACAGCCAGACAGCCAGACAGCCAGACAGACAGACAGACAGACAGACAGACAGCCAGACAGCCAGACAGCCAGACAGCCAGACAGCCAGACAGCCAGACAGCCAGAAAGCCAGACAGCCAGACAGCCAGACAGCCAGACAGCCAGACAGCCAGACAGCCAGACAGCCAGACAGCCAGACAGACAGACAGCCAGACAGCCAGACAGACAGACAGCCAGACAGACAGACAGCCAGACAGCCAGACAGCCAGACAGCCAGACAGCCAGACAGCCAGACAGCCAGACAGCCAGACATCCAGACAGCCAGACAGCCAGACAGCCAGACAGCCAGACAGCCAGACAGCCAGACAGCCAGACAGACAGACAGCCAGACAGCCAGACAGCCAGACAGCCAGACAGCCAGACAGCCAGACAGCCAGACAGCCAGACAGCCAGACAGCCAGACAGCCAGACAGCCAGACAGCCAGACAGCCAGACAGCCAGACAGACAGACAGCCAGACAGACAGACAGCCAGACAGCCAGACAGCCAGACAGACAGACAGCCAGACAGACAGACAGCCAGACAGCCAGACAGACAGACAGCCAGACAGCCAGACAGACAGACAGCCAGACAGACAGACAGACAGACAGCCAGACAGACAGACAGACAGACAGCCAGACAGACAGACAGACAGACAGCCAGACAGACAGACAGACAGACAGACAGACAGCCAGACAGCCAGACAGCCAGACAGCCAGACAGCCAGACAGCCAGACAGCCAGACAGCCAGACAGCCAGACAGACAGACAGACAGACAGACAGCCAGACAGACAGACAGCCAGACAGCCAGACAGCCAGACAGCCAGACAGCCAGACAGCCAGACAGCCAGACAGCCAGACAGCCAGACAGCCAGACAGCCAGACAGACAGACAGCCAGACAGACAGACAGCCAGACAGCCAGACAGCCAGACAGCCAGACAGACAGACAGACAGACAGACAGCCAGCCAGACAGCCAGACAGCCAGACAGCCAGACAGCCAGACAGACAGCCAGACAGACAGACAGACAGACAGACAGCCAGACAGCCAGACAGCCAGACAGCCAGACAGCCAGACATCCAGACAGCCAGACAGACAGACAGACAGACAGACAGACAGCCAGCCAGACAGCCAGACAGCCAGACAGCCAGACAGCCAGTACAGACAGCCAGTACAGACAGACAGACAGACAGACAGACAGACAGCCAGACAGCCAGTACAGACAGCCAGTACAGACAGACAGACAGACAGACAGACAGACAGCCAGACAGCCAGACAGACAGACAGCCAGACAGCCAGACAGCCAGACAGCCAGACAGCCAGACAGACAGACAGCCAGACAGCCAGACAGCCAGACAGACAGCCAGACAGCCAGACAGCCAGACAGCCAGACAGCCAGACAGCCAGACAGCCAGACAGACAGACAGCCAGACAGCCAGTACAGACAGCCAGTACAGACAGACAGACAGACAGACAGCCAGACAGACAGACAGACAGACAGACAGCCAGCCAGACAGCCAGACAGCCAGACAGCCAGACAGCCAGACAGCCAGACAGACAGACAGACAGACATACAGACAGACAGACAGCCAGACAGCCAGACAGCCAGACAGCCAGACAGCCAGACAGCCAGACAGCCAGACAGACAGACAGACAGACAGACAGCCAGCCAGACAGCCAGACAGCCAGACAGCCAGACAGCCAGTACAGACAGCCAGTACAGACAGACAGACAGACAGACAGACAGCCAGACAGCCAGACAGCCAGACAGCCAGACAGCCAGACAGCCAGACAGCCAGACAGCCAGACAGCCAGACAGCCAGACAGCCAGACAGCCAGACAGACAGACAGACAGACAGACAGCCAGCCAGACAGCCAGACAGCCAGACAGCCAGACAGCCAGTACAGACAGCCAGTACAGACAGACAGACAGACAGACAGACAGACAGCCAGACAGCCAGTACAGACAGCCAGTACAGACAGACAGACAGACAGACAGACAGACAGACAGACAGACAGCCAGACAGCCAGACAGCCAGACAGCCAGACAGCCAGACAGCCAGACAGCCAGACAGCCAGACAGCCAGACAGCCAGACAGCCAGACAGCCAGACAGCCAGACAGCCAGACAGACAGCCAGACAGACAGACAGACAGCCAGCCAGCCAGACAGCCAGACAGACAGACAGCCAGCCAGACAGCCAGACAGCCAGACAGCCAGACAGCCAGACAGCCAGACAGCCAGACAGCCAGCCAGCCAGACAGCCAGACAGCCAGACAGCCAGACAGCCAGACAGCCAGACAGCCAGACAGCCAGACAGCCAGACAGCCAGACAGCCAGACAGCCAGACAGCCAGACAGCCAGACAGACAGACAGACAGACAGCCAGACAGCCAGACAGCCAGACAGCCAGACAGCCAGACAGCCAGACAGACAGACAGCCATACAGCCAGACAGCCAGACAGCCAGACAGCCAGACAGCCAGACAGCCAGACAGCCAGACAGCCAGACAGCCAGACAGCCAGACAGCCAGACAGGCAGACAGCCAGACAGCCAGACAGCCAGACAGCCAGACAGCCAGACAGCCAGACAGCCAGACAGCCAGACAGCCAGACAGCCAGACAGCCAGACAGCCAGACAGCCAGACAGCCAGACAGCCAGACAGCCAGACAGCCAGACAGCCAGACAGCCAGACAGCCAGACAGCCAGACAGCCAGACAGACAGCCAGCCAGACAGCCAGACAGCCAGACAGCCAGACAGCCAGACAGCCAGACAGCCAGACAGCCAGACAGCCAGACAGCCAGACAGCCAGACAGCCAGACAGCCAGACAGCCAGACAGCCAGACAGCCAGACAGCCAGACAGCCAGACAGCCAGACAGCCAGACAGCCAGACAGCCAGACAGCCAGCCAGACAGACAGCCAGACAGCCAGACAGCCAGACAGACAGACAGACAGCCAGACAGCCAGACAGCCAGACAGCCAGACAGCCAGACAGCCAGACAGCCAGACAGCCAGACAGCCAGACAGCCAGACAGCCAGACAGCCAGACAGCCAGACAGACAGACAGACAGACAGCCAGACAGACAGCCAGACAGCCAGACAGCCAGACAGCCAGACAGCCAGACAGCCAGACAGCCAGACAGCCAGACAGCCAGACAGCCAGACAGCCAGACAGCCAGACAGCCAGACAGCCAGACAGACAGCCAGACAGCCAGACAGCCAGTACAGACAGACAGCCAGACAGCCAGACAGCCAGACAGCCAGACAGCCAGACAGCCAGACAGACAGCCAGACAGCCAGACAGACAGTCAGACAGCCAGACAGCCAGACAGACAGACAGCCAGACAGACAGCCAGACAGCCAGACAGACAGACAGCCAGACAGCCAGACAGCCAGCCAGACAGCCAGACAGACAGACAGCCAGACAGCCAGACAGCCAGACAGCCAGACAGCCAGACAGCCAGACAGCCAGACAGCCAGACAGCCAGACAGCCAGACAGCCAGACAGCCAGACAGCCAGACAGCCAGACAGCCAGACAGCCAGACAGCCAGACAGCCAGACAGCCAGACAGCCAGACAGCCAGACAGCCAGACAGCCAGACAGCCAGACAGACAGCCAGACAGCCAGACAGCCAGACAGCCAGACAGACAGACAGCCAGACAGCCAGACAGCCAGACAGCCAGACAGCCAGACAGCCAGACAGCCAGACAGCCAGACAGCCAGACAGCCAGACAGCCAGACAGCCAGACAGCCAGACAGCCAGACAGCCAGACAGCCAGACAGACAGACAGACAGACAGACAGCCAGCCAGACAGCCAGACAGCCAGACAGCCAGACAGCCAGACAGACAGCCAGACAGACAGACAGACAGACAGACAGCCAGACAGCCAGACAGCCAGACAGCCAGACAGCCAGACAGCCAGACAGCCAGACAGACAGACAGACAGACAGACAGACAGCCAGCCAGACAGCCAGACAGCCAGACAGCCAGACAGCCAGTACAGACAGCCAGTACAGACAGACAGACAGACAGACAGACAGACAGCCAGACAGCCAGTACAGACAGCCAGTACAGACAGACAGACAGACAGACAGACAGACAGCCAGACAGCCAGACAGCCAGACAGCCAGACAGCCAGACAGCCAGACAGCCAGACAGCCAGACAGCCAGACAGCCAGACAGCCAGACAGCCAGACAGCCAGACAGCCAGACAGCCAGACAGCCAGACAGCCAGACAGCCAGACAGCCAGACAGCCAGACAGACAGACATACAGACAGACAGCCAGCCAGACAGCCAGACAGCCAGACAGCCAGACAGCCAGTACAGACAGCCAGTACAGACAGACAGACAGACAGACAGACAGACAGCCAGACAGCCAGTACAGACAGCCAGTACAGATAGACAGACAGACAGACAGCCAGACAGCCAGACAGCCAGACAGCCAGACAACCAGACAGCCAGACAGCCAGACAGCCAGACAGCCAGACAGCCAGACAGCCAGACAGCCAGACAGCCAGACAGCCAGACAGCCAGACAGCCAGACAGCCAGACAGCCAGACAGCCAGACAGACAGACAGACAGACAGCCAGCCAGCCAGACAGCCAGACAGACAGACAGCCAGCCAGACAGCCAGACAGCCAGACAGCCAGACAGCCAGACAGCCAGACAGCCAGACAGCCAGCCAGCCAGACAGCCAGACAGCCAGACAGCCAGACAGCCAGACAGCCAGACAGCCAGACAGCCAGACAGCCAGACAGCCAGACAGCCAGACAGCCAGACAGCCAGACAGCCAGACAGCCAGACAGCCAGACAGCCAGACAGCCAGACAGCCAGACAGCCAGACAGCCAGACAGCCAGACAGCCAGACAGCCAGACAGCCAGACAGGCAGACAGACAGACAGCCAGACAGCCAGACAGCCAGACAGCCAGACAGCCAGACAGACAGACAGCCATACAGCCAGACAGCCAGACAGCCAGACAGCCAGACAGCCAGACAGCCAGACAGCCAGACAGCCAGACAGCCAGACAGCCAGACAGCCAGACAGCCAGACAGCCAGACAGCCAGACAGCCAGACAGCCAGACAGTCAGACAGCCAGACAGCCAGACAGCCAGACAGCCAGACAGCCAGCCAGCCAGACAGCCAGACAGCCAGACAGCCAGACAGCCAGACAGCCAGACAGCCAGACAGCCAGACAGCCAGACAGCCAGACAGCCAGACAGCCAGACAGACAGCCAGACAGCCAGACAGCCAGACAGACAGACAGACAGCCAGACAGCCAGACAGCCAGACAGCCAGACAGCCAGACAGCCAGACAGCCAGACAGCCAGACAGCCAGACAGCCAGACAGCCAGACAGCCAGACAGCCAGACAGCCAGACAGCCAGACAGCCAGACAGCCAGACAGCCAGACAGCCAGACAGACAGCCAGACAGCCAGACAGCCAGACAGCCAGACAGCCAGACAGCCAGACAGCCAGACAGCCAGACAGCCAGACAGCCAGACAGACAGCCAGACAGCCAGACAGCCAGTACAGACAGACAGCCAGACAGCCAGACAGCCAGACAGCCAGACAGCCAGACAGCCAGACAGCCAGACAGACAGCCAGACAGCCAGACAGACAGCCAGACAGCCAGACAGCCAGACAGACAGACAGCCAGACAGACAGACAGCCAGACAGACAGACAGCCAGACAGACAGACAGCCAGACAGCCAGACAGACAGACAGCCAGACAGCCAGACAGCCAGACAGCCAGACAGCCAGACAGCCAGACAGCCAGACAGCCAGACAGCCAGACAGCCAGACAGCCAGACAGCCAGACAGCCAGACAGCCAGACAGCCAGACAGCCAGACAGCCAGACAGCCAGACAGCCAGACAGCCAGACAGCCAGACAGCCAGACAACCAGACAGCCAGACAGCCAGACAGCCAGACAGCCAGACAGCCAGACAGCCAGACAGCCAGACAGCCAGACAGCCAGACAGCCAGACAGCCAGACAGCCAGACAGCCAGACAGCCAGACAGCCAGACAACCAGACAGCCAGCCAGCCAGACAGCCAGACAGCCAGACAGCCAGACAGCCAGACAGCCAGACAGCCAGACAGCCAGACAGCCAGACAGCCAGCCAGCCAGACAGCCAGACAGCCAGACAGCCAGCCAGACAGCCAGACAGCCAGACAGCCAGACAGCCAGACAGACAGACAGCCAGACAGCCAGACAGCCAGACAGCCAGACAGCCAGACAGCCAGACAGCCAGACAGCCAGACAGCCAGACAGCCAGACAGACAGACAGCCAGACAGACAGACAGCCAGACAGCCAGACAGCCAGACAGCCAGACAGCCAGACAGCCAGACAGCCAGACAGCCAGACAGCCAGACAGCCAGACAGCCAGACAGCCAGACAGCCAGACACCCAGACAGACAGACAGCCAGACAGCCAGACAGCCAGACAGCCAGACAGCCAGACAGCCAGACAGCCAGACAGCCAGACAGCCAGACAGCCAGACAGCCAGACAGCCAGACAGCCAGACAGACAGACAGCCAGACAGCCAGACAGCCAGACAGACAGACAGCCAGACAGACAGACAGCCAGCCAGACAGCCAGACAGACAGACAGCCAGACAGCCAGACAGACAGACAGCCAGACAGACAGACAGACAGACAGCCAGACAGACAGACAGACAGACAGCCAGACAGACAGACAGACAGACAGCCAGACAGACAGACAGACAGACAGACAGACAGCCAGACAGCCAGACAGCCAGACAGCCAGACAGCCAGACAGCCAGACAGCCAGACAGCCAGACAGCCAGACAGCCAGACAGCCAGACAGACAGACAGCCAGACAGCCAGACAGCCAGACAGCCAGACAGCCAGACAGCCAGACAGCCAGACAGCCAGACAGCCAGACAGCCAGACAGCCAGACAGACAGACAGCCAGACAGACAGACAGACAGACAGCCAGACAAACAGACAGACAGACAGCCAGACAGCCAGACAGCCAGACAGCCAGACAGCCAGACAGCCAGACAGCCAGACAGCCAGACAGACAGACAGACAGACAGACAGACAGCCAGACAGCCAGACAGCCAGACAGCCAGACAGCCAGACAGCCAGACAGCCAGAAAGCCTGACAGCCAGACAGCCAGACAGCCAGACAGCCAGACAGCCAGACAGCCAGACAGCCAGACAGCCAGACAGACAGACAGCCAGACAGCCAGACAGACAGACAGCCAGACAGACAGACAGCCAGACAGCCAGACAGCCAGACAGCCAGACAGCCAGACAGCCAGACAGCCAGACAGCCAGACATCCAGACAGCCAGACAGCCAGACAGCCAGACAGCCAGACAGCCAGACAGCCAGACAGCCAGACAGCCAGACAGACAGACAGCCAGACAGCCAGACAGCCAGACAGCCAGACAGCCAGACAGCCAGACAGCCAGACAGCCAGACAGCCAGACAGCCAGACAGCCAGACAGCCAGACAGCCAGACAGACAGACAGCCAGACAGACAGACAGCCAGACAGCCAGACAGCCAGACAGACAGACAGCCAGACAGACAGACAGCCAGACAGCCAGACAGACAGACAGCCAGACAGCCAGACAGACAGACAGCCAGACAGACAGACAGACAGACAGCCAGACAGACAGACAGACAGACAGACAGACAGACAGACAGACAGACAGACAGACAGACAGACAGACAGACAGACAGACAGCCAGACAGCCAGACAGACAGCCAGACAGCCAGACAGCCAGACAGCCAGACAGCCAGACAGCCAGACAGCCAGACAGCCAGACAGCCAGACAGCCAGACAGACAGCCAGACAGCCAGACAGCCAGTACAGACAGACAGCCAGACAGCCAGACAGCCAGACAGCCAGACAGCCAGACAGCCAGAGAGACAGCCAGACAGCCAGACAGACAGCCAGACAGCCAGACAGCCAGACAGACAGACAGCCAGACAGACAGACAGCCAGACAGACAGACAGCCAGACAGACAGACAGCCAGACAGCCAGACAGACAGACAGCCAGACAGCCAGACAGCCAGACAGCCAGACAGCCAGACAGCCAGACAGCCAGACAGCCAGACAGCCAGACAGCCAGACAGCCAGACAGCCAGACAGCCAGACAGCCAGACAACCAGACAGCCAGCCAGCCAGACAGCCAGACAGCCAGACAGCCAGACAGCCAGACAGCCAGACAGCCAGACAGCCAGACAGCCAGACAGCCAGACAGCCAGACAGCCAGACAGCCAGCCAGACAGCCAGACAGCCAGACAGCCAGACAGCCAGACAGACAGACAGCCAGACAGCCAGACAGCCAGACAGCCAGACAGCCAGACAGCCAGACAGCCAGACAGCCAGACAGCCAGACAGCCAGACAGCCAGACAGCCAGACAGCCAGACAGACAGACAGCCAGACAGCCAGACAGCCAGACAGCCAGACAGCCAGACAGCCAGACAGCCAGACAGCCAGACAGCCAGACAGCCAGACAGCCAGACAGCCAGACAGCCAGACAGCCAGACAGCCAGACAGCCTGACAGCCAGACAGCCAGACAGCCAGACAGCCAGACAGCCAGACAGCCAGACAGCCAGACAGCCAGACAGCCAGACAGCCAGACAGCCAGACAGCCAGACAGCCAGACAGCCAGACAGCCAGACAGACAGACAGCCAGACAGACAGACAGCCAGACAGCCAGACAGCCAGACAGACAGACAGCCAGACAGACAGACAGCCAGACAGCCAGACAGACAGACAGCCAGACAGCCAGACAGACAGACAGCCAGACAGACAGACAGACAGACAGCCAGACAGACAGACAGATAGACAGCCAGACAGACAGACAGACAGACAGCCAGACAGACAGACAGACAGACAGACAGACAGACAGACAGACAGACAGACAGCCAGACAGCCAGACAGCCAGACAGCCAGACAGCCAGACAGCCAGACAGCCAGACAGCCAGACAGCCAGACAGACAGACAGACAGACAGACAGCCAGACAGACAGACAGCCAGACAGCCAGACAGCCAGACAGCCAGACAGCCAGACAGCCAGACAGCCAGACAGCCAGACAGCCAGACAGCCAGACAGCCAGACAGACAGACAGCCAGACAGACAGACAGACAGACAGCCAGACAAACAGACAGACAGACAGACAGACAGCCAGACAGCCAGACAGCCAGACAGCCAGACAGCCAGACAGCCAGACAGCCAGACAGCCAGACAGACAGACAGACAGACAGACAGACAGCCAGACAGCCAGACAGCCAGACAGCCAGACAGCCAGACAGCCAGACAGCCAGAAAGCCAGACAGCCAGACAGCCAGACAGCCAGACAGCCAGACAGCCAGACAGCCAGACAGCCAGACAGCCAGACAGACAGACAGCCAGACAGCCAGACAGACAGACAGCCAGACAGACAGACAGCCAGACAGCCAGACAGCCAGACAGCCAGACAGCCAGACAGCCAGACAGCCAGACAGCCAGACATCCAGACAGCCAGACAGCCAGACAGCCAGACAGCCAGACAGCCAGACAGCCAGACAGCCAGACAGACAGACAGCCAGACAGCCAGACAGCCAGACAGCCAGACAGCCAGACAGCCAGACAGCCAGACAGCCAGACAGCCAGACAGCCAGACAGCCAGACAGCCAGACAGCCAGACAGCCAGACAGCCAGACAGCCAGACAGACAGACAGCCAGACAGACAGACAGCCAGACAGCCAGACAGCCAGACAGACAGACAGCCAGACAGACAGACAGCCAGACAGCCAGACAGACAGACAGCCAGACAGCCAGACAGACAGACAGCCAGACAGACAGACAGACAGACAGCCAGACAGACAGACAGACAGACAGCCAGACAGACAGACAGACAGACAGCCAGACAGACAGACAGACAGACAGACAGACAGCCAGACAGCCAGACAGCCAGACAGCCAGACAGCCAGACAGCCAGACAGCCAGACAGCCAGACAGCCAGACAGACAGACAGACAGACAGCCAGACAGACAGACAGCCAGACAGCCAGACAGCCAGACAGCCAGACAGCCAGACAGCCAGACAGCCAGACAGCCAGACAGCCAGACAGCCAGACAGCCAGACAGACAGACAGCCAGACAGACAGACAGACAGACAGACAGACAGACAGACAGACAGACAGACAGCCAGACAGCCAGACAGCCAGACAGCCAGACAGCCAGACAGCCAGACAGCCAGACAGCCAGACAGCCAGACAGCCAGACAGCCAGACAGACAGACAGCCAGACAGCCAGACAGCCAGACAGCCAGACAGCCAGACAGACAGACAGCCAGACAGCCAGACAGCCAGACAGCCAGACAGCCAGACAGCCAGACAGACAGACAGCCAGACAGCCAGACAGCCAGACAGCCAGACAGACAGCCAGTGCAGTAGTCACCAACCACATAACGGCATCGTCTAGAATGCAATAAATGGTCAATGAACAATTAACATTGTTCTTGCAATACACAAGGTGTATAGCAAGGTGAGTACCCACAAGGTGAACACGGAATATCATGGGTAATGCACTGTGTGTTGTCTTGGTGTCCGCTATTGTAGTCTCCAACGTTTGGCTTAGCTACTGTGACTGTGACTGAGATACTGCGGTCTCCTGCACAAGCTTCTGCGGTCTCCAGCACAAGATACTGCGGTCTCCAGCACAAGCTACTGCGGTCTCCAGCACAAGCTACTGCGGTCTCCAGCACAAGCTACTGCGGTCTCCAGCACAAGATACTGCGGTCTCCAGCACAAGCTACTGCGGTCTCCAGCACAAGTTACTGCGGTCTCCAGCACAAGCTACTGCGGTCTCCAGCACAAGCTACTGCGGTCTCCAGCACAAGCTTCTGCAGTCTCCAGCACAAGATACTGCGGTCTCCAGCACAAGATACTGCGGTCTCCAGCACAAGCTTCTGCGGTCTCCAGCACAAGCTACTGCGGTCTCCAGCACAAGTTACTGCGGTCTCCAGCACAAGCTACTGCGGTCTCCAGCACAAGCTTCTGCGGTCTCCAGCACAAGATACTGCGGTCTCCAGCACAAGATACTGCGGTCTCCAGCACAAGCTTCTGCGGTCTCCAGCACAAGCTACTGCGGTCTCCAGCACAAGTTACTGCGGTCTCCAGCACAAGTTACTGCGGTCTCCAGCACAAGTTACTGCGGTCTCCAGCACAAGCTACTGCGGTCTCCAGCACAAGCTACTGCGGTCTCCTGCACAAGATACTGCGGTCTCCAGCACAAGCTTCTGCGGTCTCCAGCACAAGATACTGCGGTCTCCAGCACAAGCTACTGCGGTCTCCAGCACAAGTTACTGCGGTCTCCAGCACAAGCTACTGCGGTCTCCAGCACAAGCTACTGCGGTCTCCAGCACAAGCTTCTGCGGTCTCCAGCACAAGATACTGCGGTCTCCAGCACAAGCTTCTGCGGTCTCCAGCACAAGCTACTGCGGTCTCCAGCACAAGTTACTGCGGTCTCCAGCACAAGTTACTGCGGTCTCCAGCACAAGTTACTGCGGTCTCCAGCACAAGCTACTGCGGTCTCCAGCACAAGTTACTGCGGTCTCCTGCGGTCTCTACTAGTGCTAGCGTTGTGTGAGCTACTGCGGTCTCCAGCAAAAAGTGCTAGCGTTATGCACGCTACTGCAGTCGCCAGGGATTTGGTGTTACCGTTGTGTTCGTTTCTGCAGTCTCCAGTAGGGTTTGGTGGTACCATTGTGTTCGTTTCTGCAGTCTCCAGTAGGGTTTGGTGTTACTGTTGTGTTTGCTGCTGCAGTCTCTAGCGTTTGGTGGTATGTATCTACCGTTATGCGAGGTACTGCACGCCTGGTCCAGGGTTGCAATAATTGAGGGGGGACGCGCGTCCCCCCACTTCTGAAAAATGAAGGTTTTCAAATAACTATGAGGACGCATTGGGGGCACGCACCTGAAACAACCTTCATTCTCCTTTCGCTATTGCTTTCGAATCTAAGCGTCTTGCATGTGCGTATGTTCGAGGGTGTGATGGTGTGTTCCTCCCGTGGCGTATCTTTGTAAGCGACGGTCCTCCAAACAAATTACAGCGAAGAAAACAGTGGAAACACTGCTCCCAGTTTCAGAAGTTTTCCCTGAAATCTAGAGGTTTCAAAGTGACGTTTCAGGGAAGATTTTCACAGAAGCTCTGAATTTTCAATCAGGAGCCGAGTCCGTTTATTTACGGCAATTGCCACGGTGACCATCCGACAGTGAGTTCAACCACGAATTAAATTATATATAATATTAGTAGGTACTAGCACTAAATTTAGCTAGCTAGCACTAAATTTAAATAACAATGAGGCTAACATTTGAAATAGTCTATAATTTAGAAGTAATATGCCAATGCGTGTGTGTGTGTGTGTGTGTGTGTGTGTGTGTGTGTGTGTGTGTGTGTGTGTGTGTGTGTGTGTGTGTGTGTGTGTGTGTCGATTCTTCACGCGCTCAGCAATTGCCAATTGCGCCGTGCTCGTCGAATAAACATGTTTTCAAGCCATGTTGACGGTCGGGACCGTCAACCACAAAAACGGTTTACGTAAACCGCGTGATGTCAGGGGGCGAGTGTGACGTCAGAGTAAGCTCCATGCCGATTGGTCAGATCAGTCACAACTTAAACATGTTTATGGTTTACGCAAACCGCATAAACATGCCCCTTGACCAGGGCTAGGGGGCTTTTTCAAATAATTTTCTGAAACTGAGGTTTTCAAGTAAAAAAACTTTTTATTTCTAGCGGGAAAATATTTGTTACGTCTGGCAGCAGTGAGTGGAAAATAATCGCTGTTTGCGCCCTCAGACGTCTCCATAGGTGGTGACCGAGCGAAAGTTTGGTTTTTAATCACAGTGGCTCTGTGTTGATGCATGTCTGCCGTAACGTGGAGGTGGCCTGAAGATTCTGGTATGCCCGCTACGTGCTGCGGAGAGCGCATCGGGCCTACGCCGGACATAGCCTGTCGTCTGCCGCGTGTCGGTGCCTGTTCTCTTGTGCTGATGCCGTTGTCACTGGCGGAGCTGCGGGCCGTTTTGTTTGGGATGAGTGGCTCGCCGGCCTGCGGTGACGACGGCATCAGCATACGAATGATTCGTGCCTGCTTTGACTCGGTTGGGTGGGTGCTCCTGCATTTGGTCAACTCCAGCATAACCCAGTCCGACGTTCCTGAATCCTGGAAACATTCCCTAGTCCATCCTATTCACAAATCCGGCAATCTTTCTGACCCATCCAACTTCCGTCCTATATCCATTGTTCCAGTCATAGCCAAAATCGTAGAGCGCGCTGTACACCAGCAGCTTTACAAATACCTTTCAGATAACCACCTCCTCTCTTCCAGTCAGCACGGTTTCCGGCCTCGTCACTCGACTGAAACTGCGCTGACCTCAATTTCCGACCAAATCCTATCTGCCTTTGACCACGGAGAAGTTTCCCTGCTCTGCCTGCTGGATTTGAGCGAATGTTTCGATGTGATAGATCATTCAAAACTCCTGTCAAAATTATCACTTCACGGAATTGACACGTCTTGGTTCTCTGCCTATTTGCGCAACCACACCCAGAGTGTCAGCCTCACTGACGGTCTGGGTGGAGTGAAAACTTCCCTCCCGCTGCCCAACAGCATCGGTGTGTTTCAAGGCTCATCTCTAGGCCCTCTCCTCTACTGCGTCTTCGCAAACGATCTCAGTCTGTTTGCCGAGGACGCAGTGGTTGTCCAATATGCTGACGACACCCAAATTTTGGTCAGCGGCAAAAAATCTGATATTCACAAAGTCGTCACTCGCATGGAGGGTGCCTTAGCCTCTCTCGATAACTGGTTCCAAGCAAATGGACTGCAAGTAAATGCCGCCAAGACCCAACTGATGCTTCTGGGCAGCTCTCAAAATCTGCGCACTGTACATGACATCAAAGTAAAATTCCGCGATCAGGATTTAATCCCCATTTCAGAAGCCAAAAACCTAGGTCTCACCTTTGACCGTTCGTTTTTCTGGGACCGCCATGTCTCTACCGTAACACAGCGCTGCTTCGGAGTTTTGACTGGTCTATCGCATCTGAGGGGGCACCTGCCAACGGCCGTGCTCTCCGCGCTGATCAATGCCCTGGTTTTCTCGCAGATCCGGTACTGTATCTCGGTATACGGTAACGGCAAGAAGGGGAACTTCTGTCGGCTTCAAAAAGTCATAAACTATGCTGCTAGAGTACCTTTTGGCCGACGGAAGTACGACCATGTGTCGGAACTGCTGGGGAGGCTGGGGTGGCTCGGCGTGGAGGGCATGGCCACTTACCACACACTGTGCCTCACGCACAAGGTGCGTTGCTGCGGCGAGCCTGAACAGCTGGCTGCGAGTCTGTCCACCGTAGCAGAGGACCGCGCTACCGAGCGGGCCACGCGACAGGACCACATGTTGTTTGTTCCCCGGTCACGCACGGAGATGGGACGGCGGCGTTTTGCCTGCTGGGGACCAGCGCTGTATAACGCCCTACCACGCGACCTTTTAGGACTGCCCGTGCCGCTGTTTCGTCGCCAGGTGCGGCGACATCTCGCTGCCGCTCCGCGGGCACCGGACTAACCGACGCAGCGATTCTCACCGTCATGCCGACTGGTTTTAGTGATTGTATGTGTGTGTGTGTGTGTGTGTGTGTGTGTGTGTGTGTGTGTGTGTGTGTGTGTGTGTGTGTGTGTGTGTGTGTGTGTGTGTGTGTGTGTGTGTGTGTGTGTGTGTGTGTGTGTGTTGGCGTGTGTCAGTGTTTTGTATTCTTGTTTTTACCTGTGTGATTTTATTGTATGCTTTTTCTGACCATGTTCCCTGTGTTTTAACTCATGACGAGAGGTTGTAATGGCCACAGGCACATGTGGACGACCTTAATACAAGTCTGTACCCATCACGCGCCGCTGCAGTCGTAATGGCCCAGACCGCAACAAGTCAGGTTCCAAATCGAAAGTGCCGAAATTGGTATTTATAGACAGAAGCAGAAATTGGAAAATCGATAGCCATTTGCTCATTTGTAATAATGCAATAAAATATATAACAAAACACTTTATATTAGGCTTCTCGTCATTATCAGAGTGAAATTTATCTCTGATGATGACGCGAAGCTAGACATAGTGATGTTTAAGTATTACAAATTAACAAAAAGCTATTGATTTTACATTTTTGCCCATAGTTACTATCATGTTCATGTAAAACGCGATCAAAACGATTTTCCATTTTATGTCTATATTTGCGATGATGTTCATGAAAAAACGCGATCAAAACAATTTAAATCGGTATGATCGCTACGCAGCGGCGCGAGTTACCCCAGTGTGATGGCACTGCTAAATATATCTTTTAGTCTTAACGCTCAACAAAATATATAAGGATAAATATATCCTTATATTGCCCTCTTCACCCTATCTGAAACCCCAGCATTGCCCCACCGCTACCCCTATGCCGGTGAATGGGAGCGTCCCTCTGCTTCTTCTTTTTTACCGTTGCACCCCTGGTCTGGCCCACTGGCAATGCTCTTCAGTGTCTGCAAATGACTGACTATCGAGCATCTGTGGAATAATCGTTCACGTACCGCGCTGACCATACCGAACAAAGTCGTGTAAAATGATAACTGCCTTCGGAAATGCAGACTCAGGATATGGACGTCATCGGATACAAAGGCACGGACCACCGTTAGCAACAGCGCAGCATGGCGGCATACTATTTACCTTTCCTTTGTGAACTCAAAGTAAGGTGATTCAGTGCTCTTCGCATTTGGAAAGCACACTTTAGAACCGCCCGCTCCTTTTCCGGCCCAATAAGGGTATTCTACGGTCAATTTGTGACGAAAAAGAGTGGTGTAATCACTGTTAACATATATTCACAACGTCCCCATATCAAACTCAGGACTGCAGCCACAATGTACGTACAGGGGTTTCACGACTCCAGATCCATCCATCGGCAACAATTTCATGAGTTTGAACAGTGTGAACAGAATGGTACCTTTGAACCGACTGAACAGGCAGTCTACGCAACACAAGATTCACCTCGGTTAGACAGCGCAACAAAATTCACCTGCCAACTTAACGCGCAGAGCAGAGCGTGCCAGAAACGAGAGAGAGCTCAGAAGGCAAAGCCCAGATCTGAAAGACGCGGGATGCGACACACGTCAATGGTGATGCCAGACACCCAAACATAGGCACATTTCAGGCTAAATATCGGCACATTTCAGACCAAATATCGGCACATTTCAGACCAAATACCGGCATATTTCAGACCAAACATCGCCCACCCACCCAGCCCCAAACTGTCGCTAAATACATCCCCGAACCACCACACCACCGCCACAGACTGCGCCAAAAACCGCCAATCATGTACCCTCGCCGCCAGAATTCCGCCAAGAGCATTAGCCAAACGATTAGAAACCGCCAAGAACATTCGCCAGACAATCAGACACCGCAAATATATCCGCCAAACAGCCAGAAACCATCGAGACATCCGCCGAACAATCATAAATCGCCAAGCACATTCGCCGAACAACCAGAAGCCGCCGAGACGACACATCTGTACAACAGACTCGGCGGCAGCTCGCTGAAGAAGCCTGCAGTCGCAACCACACATTTCCAGTCGGGCGACTGCAGCGTTCCCAGCGGACGCCTGGGGAACCTCAACTTCTCCTGCTGCTCGGCAGATGGCAGCAGCTCCGCCGGGCGGCGGCGGGTGCTCAGCCGTAGAGGTGCTTATCGTTAGCGACCTCGCGGGTGCGGCGTACGATGGCGGCGTTTCTGGCGCGGATTTTGCGCAGGTGGCTTTCAAGCGGATCTGATGACGTACCGGCGGCGGCGGCGCCTAACGCGACAGAGACAAACGTGACGCGGTCAGACGGGCTCGGTCAGGCACGGGGTGCCGGGTCGGCCCGGTCCGCCGCTGCCGAGCGCTGTCCCTGAAACGTGACGCACACACACACTGACAGACATACAAACGCCGACGGACGGAGATCTCCAGCACAGCAGAGACCTGTGGGAGAAGACCAAACAGGAAGGCGTCTCGCCTTATCAAGTCAACGCCGAGAAAGGCGCCTGTGGAAGAGATTACCGACTGCGGGTGTTGTACTGGTTTGTACCAGTTTTATCCGGAGACTGCTGGCCGTTTTGAAGGGAGCTCCGGCAAGGCGCTAGTCACGCATCAGTCAGTTCCGGCGTCGGGGACTGTGAAGATAGAGTATGAACAGTTCTGGAGCTATGCTAGCCGGGTACTACACCACAATGCACTACACGGCAGTCTGAGGCGTAGTGCCTTGGTAGGGTGAGCTGCGTTACAATGCATTACACCTACAGCGTAGTGCATTCAGCGCCGTTCCGTTACCATGACGTAGTGTTTGTGACGTAGTGTTTGTGACGTAGAGTTTGTGACGAAGCCCCGTTACCTGCCAGGCGGGGCAGACCGCTGCCAGAGGCGGCGCCGCACAAACAAGACTGCACTGCCGGTCCTCCGCCTGTGGTAGATTTCCCCCACACAAACCAGACTGCACTGACGATCCTCTGCCTGTGGTAGATTTCCCCCACACAAACCAGACTGCACTGCCGGTTCTCTGCCTGTGGTAGATTTCCCCCACACAAACCAGACTGCATTGCCGGTCCTCTGCCTGTGGTAGATTTCCCCCACACAAACCAGACTGCACTGCCGGTCCTCTGCCTGTGGTAGATTTCCCCCACACAAACAAGACTGCACTGCCGGTCCTCTGCCTGTGGTAGATTTCCCCCACACAAACCAGACTGCACTGACGATCCTCTGCCTGTGGTAGATTTCCCCCACACAAACCAGACTGCACTGCCGGTTCTCTGCCTGTGGTAGATTTCCCCCACACAAACCAGACTGCATTGCCGGTCCTCTGCCTGTGGTAGATTTCCCCCACACAAACCAGACTGCACTGCCGGTCCTCTGCCTGTGGTAGATTTCCCCCACACAAACCAGACTGCACTGACGATCCTCTGCCTGTGGTAGATTTCCCCACACAAACCGACTGAACTGTTGGTCCTCTGCCTGTGGTAGATTTCCCCCACACAAACCAGACTGCATTGCCGGTCCTCTGCCTGTGGTAGATTTCCCCCACACAAACCAGACTGCACTGACTATCCTCTGCCTGTGGTAGATTTCCCCCACACAAACCAGACTGCACTGACGATCCTCTGCCTGTGGTAGATTTCCCCACACAAACCAGACTGAACTGACGGTCCTCTGCCTGTGGTAGATTTCCCCCACACAAACCAGACTGCACTGCCGGTCCTCTGCCTGTGGTAGATTTCCCCCACACAAACCAGACTGCACTGCCGATCCTCTGCCAGTGGTAGATTTCCCCACACAAACCAGACTGCACTGCCGGTCCTCTGCCTGTGGTAGATTTCCCCCACACAAACCAGACTGCACTGCCGATCCTCTGCCAGTGGTAGATTTCCCCTACACTGCGGGACATGCACTACGATGGAATGCAACATCTACTACGCAGCCAGTTTACGTGGCTAGTCCGCGATAGCGTGCACTATGATATGGTAACAATGACGATGTCAACAACGTAGTCATGCGACGCCAAGAAAATACACCACGCTAAAATCACTACATTCTACTACGTCTACCCGTCTTGGACACCACACCTGTCCCACCGCCCAAACCACAGGTCAGAGCGCAGGACATATCAATGGCAAGATGATACTTATCACGTCCAAAGGCACGGAGTTAAGCTCGGGCAACGTTGATGGGCACATATATCGGCCAGCCAACGTTGATGGGTCTCCGCTAGCCATTCCCCGTGGAGACACACATTGTCGCGCCACGAAATAAACTACAAAAGAAAACCACTACCGACGGCGAACACTGCGCCTGGTTTCACCAAAACGGAATGATATGGAACGCCCCGATCGGAAAGTGTGAACATTATACACTGCATAACGTAAAACAAAAAAAAAACGAAGTGGATCGTATCATGACTACACAAATGAGACGGTAAAAAGGTGTATGGCAAATACCCCATGCAGCGCGCCAGGCTATACTAGAACTGCATAGCCACCGCTGATTATGATCATACTGCTTCACCTCATGGATAAGATTTGTTGTACTACGGGGTGTGATAAACGTTTGTCACCAACATTCAACGAGTAAGCTACAATATAGCTTTGTGGACGAGCGCGACACAATTCAGATTTTGTGGCCGACATGATGTCGAGGCCTGAAACTGTTAATTTTGGAGCGCGAGTCCTCAAAGCGATTTAGTGTGCAGCTGCAGCCCGCGATCGATAAAAATCCAGTCTGACAATTTGGTTCAGTATTCAGTTTAGTCACGTGATCTATAGTCCAAAAACTGCAGGTCACGTGACCTACAGTCCACAAACTCTCCAGTTTGTGGACTCCCGCACACAAATCAATCTGTTTTAAGCTTTTTCACCATTGAATCACGTGCTTTGGTGAAAAAGCTTAACAAATATTGATTTGTGGGCGGGAGTGCACAAACTGGAGTGTTTGTGGGCTGTAGGTCACGTGACCTGCAGTTCTTGGACTACAGATCACGCGTCTCAATGCGTCTCAATGCGCCCATGCCTCAAAACGCAAGCAAACGCACGTCAACGCGCGGTAATATATAATACCGCATGAGGCCGGTGTAAATACATTTTCAAGACCGAGGTGCTTTCTCGATTTTTGAACGAGGCCGAAGGCCGAGGTAAAAAACAATCAAGAAAACACGGAAAACATTGTTGGACGCGCGTCGAAGTGCAAAAGTAGGAGGGGTTTCTACTTTTCGCATCGGAACGCAAGCTGACGTGCGTGCGACCTCACATTTAAGCAAAGTAGCTACAATCTGCAGTGCTGTGAGGTGAAATTAGGCTTTCTCTGCCTCTGAAACAAAACAAAAAAGATATATGTACAACCCAATAGTCCGCAAATAATAGCTTTGCCAAGCTGTAAACAAGCTGATTTCTTGCCATCCGGATCGTGACGCACTGAAACGCGCCGAGACGCATCGTGACGCGCGTCAGCCGTACGTCAGACGTACCGTGACGGAGCGGAACGTAACGCATGAAAAACGAACCCGTGTGGGCCGGGCGGCCTAAGCCAAATTGTCTGACTTGATTTGTATATATCTCGTGCTGCAGCTGCACACTAAATCGCTTTGAGGACTCGCGCTCCAAAATTAACAGTTTCAGGCCTCGACTTCGTCTCGGCCGCAAACTGTGAATTTTGTCGCGCTCGTCCACAAAGTGTGGTTGCTTCGAAGATGGCTGGATACGGGAAGGACGGTTCAACGGCGATACAATGAAATACATCACTCTGAAGCCGTGTAAACACGATATAGGGTTGATAAAAATAGCCCTTCAAAGACGGTGGGAAATTATGGGCATTGGACAATTGCATTACAATATCACTATACCCGATTATGCGCCTGAAGTGGGCCTAAGACTAGTGGAACAAATTACATTTCCAATATTCACCACCAGAGCGCATTTTACAACATTGGGAGATTCAAACCATTCTTTGAGAAGTCAGATCTGTTGTTTTCTCAACAATAAACACAAACCCTTCCTATGAAGGAAAAATAACGGTGCCAAGGACCAAAAGCACCGCAAACACATCATCTTTGAACGAAATGGTCAGACAATTTTGTACAAGTCGGGCAAAAACGAATACAATCTGGTACATATTGATGGTAAAATCTCCACATAGTAGAGAAACTTCATAAAAGAAGAGAAACATCCTCCGGATACTAAGCCATAAAACGGCTTAATTTGTGCACAATACTCACAAGCTAGTACCATCACGGTCATGTCTGCAAGCAATCGCAGTACGGTCCATTCCCCCGTCACGCTATACATCACAATAGCCTCTAACACACCTATATCACAAGCCGTATCACATTCAGTTTCCCCTTAACATTCAGATTTTCTCCCCTGTTTCCCCTTCCCCTGCCGAGACGAGCCTTCAATCTGGCAGCCCCGCCGTCTCCTTCTTCCGGGAAAGACTCTCCGATGGCGGCGAGAGACTCTCCGCCGCCGCCGCCGAGCCTGCGCTCACCTCCGCCGCCGCTGGCGCCATCTCTTGAGCCGCGCTTCAACTTCAGCTTTCGCCGACTGCCGCCAGAGTCGGCCGGTTTGCCGGAGCCGGCCGTTGAAGACTTGCCGCCGCCGAGCCGGGAGAACACCGACGATGCCGCCGGACGACTGGCAGAGACATCTATCGGGAAAAACGGCAACTATCGTCAGCGGCAGCGGCCGAGGACTTGAATGGAGACACGCGATGTCCAAGTAAATGGTAAATGGAGGAATACGCGCAGCAAATCGAACACTGACGCATAGCTAGGATTTTGATAGTGAGAAGTCAGGGGTTCGACGGTGAGAAGGGAGACCAGACTGGTGGTCCCTTGTCGCTCGTCTCCTACGGTCAGACTCTATAACGGATTCACATAACGCGCTAATGCAGAAGTGCCCAAGAACATGATAAAAACATCCCAAAAAGCAATGAAAGCTCACAAATATACGCCAGGGGGAGCATGCACACCAGTCACACATTCATTCATCATAGATGAATGAATGAGCTTGCATGAATGAGTTTAAATGAATGAGTTTAAATGAATGAGCTTGAATGAATGAGCCTGACTGAATGAGCTTGAATGAATGAGCCTGACTGAATGAGCTTGAATGAATGAGCTTGAATGAATGAGCTTGCATGAATGAGCTTGCATGAATGAGCTTGCATGAATGAGCTTGCATGAATGAGCTTGAATGAATGAGCTTGAATGTATGAGCTTGAATGAATGAGCTTGAATGAATGAGCTTGAATGAATGAGCTTGCATGAATGAGCTTGCATGAATGAGCTTGAATGTATGAGCTTGAATGAATGAGCTTGAATGAATGAGCTTGAATGAATGAGCTTGACTGTATGAGCTTGAATGATGAATGTATGAATGAATGAGTCATCTCCTGTCCTGGTACCGGTCCCCCTCCCCTCCACATACCTGCGCCGTCCCGCTGCTGCTGCTCCTGCTGCTGCTGCTGTGAGGTTGTCTGCGCCCGGTCGACCACCACCACCCGGCGTCCGCCGTCGCCGCCGTCCCCACGCCGACGCGCCCTCTCCGTGGTCCGTCCAGACCGCCGCTCCGGCCGGCCCCCGTCTGTGGATCCACACGAACACGAGTAGTGTGACGACCAGGCTACCAAGTAATCGGTCCGGAGACACGATCCGGACACGATCCGGACACGATCCGGACACGATCCGGACACGATCCGGAGATACGATCCGCAGATACAGTATGTGTAAGCTCCTTTTGTGAGCGTCATGCCTGTGAAGCTTCCCCCGGCTGTGAAGACGTCAAGCCGAACTATAAGCAACGGTAGACACTCAACTAAACAATCACACCAGTCCGTTTATCCAGTGTCCTAACCATCTACGCACAATCGCTAACCATCCTGCTACGCACAGCAGTGGCCGATCTACGAAGGGAAAACAGACAAACTATGGAAATCGGTAGGCAAACGTATATCTTTTTGCCCCCGCCCCCCCCCCAAAAAAAAACGTTCCGGGAGGTCATGATTTACCCCCTCACCCCCACTCAACCATTGTTCGCGCTGACGACCCGACGCCCCCCCCCCCCCCCCAACGCTCAGACTCTTCGCGCTGACGACCCGACGCCACCTCCCCCCCCCCTGCTCAATAACTTTTCGCTGACGAAACGGAGCGAAATTGTGTGCCCCCAGAGTTCCGGTCGCTCCTGAACTGCGCAACACTACAATGCCGGCTGTCAGAGGGTCCACACACAGTAAGGCTGTCAGTATCCTAGCATTGGCAAAGTGGGGTGGAAAGCCACACTCTAGTGACCCTATGGATACTATTGTCCCACTCCTTTTGCCTGCGTATTATTGTGAATTTTCCACTGTTTATTAAAAAAAAAATTGCTAATTGGAGCCCTGATACTGATTTATGAATGCAATGCTAGGGACAGTCTGTGGAGGGAATGACTGGTAAGAATTGGCATAGGTAATAACTAATTCTGGTAAGCGGGTAATTGGGAATTGATAAAGCTGAGTACATATCTTTTTTGGTTGAATTTTACATTCTTTAAAGGGAGTTAATCACCTTTTTCCACACACAATGGAGTTAGCACCTGAAATCGATAGACGAGACCAAAATATATTGTAAACTCATTACATTTTGCATATAACAGTTCCTATCAATAGATATTTCAAGTCATAGTTGATAACCGTTCCACGCTTATAATCAGCAAGTACTCGGTAACGAATTCAGTAAATTAGCCTCCCTACGCATTGTTATTTATCATGAAGGTATGCAATATGTTTCCTGCACTCTATCTTTTGCGAATATGTGCCAATTTTTATGAGCAATCGACAATCATTTGCAAAAGTGCATTGAAATCGTCAGTTTAACAGTGGCCTATTACCTTACTTATTTAGTGTCGGCGATTTGTTTATAAGTGCCCATTCAACAACGTTGGACAGATTGATGCAAAAGCACCAGATGTTGCGCTTTCCAATAGTGGAGGGAAAATACCGATCATTAATTTTCCCAAACTTCCAACTTCGAATGAGGGAATCATTTCTTTCCAACTTTGAATGAGGGGATTTAATTCTTAAATTTAGATCACATCATTTTAATACCATAACGGTAGCCAAATAAATTGTTGCTAACAAAATCAAAAGGTGATTATCTCCCATTAAGTTTATTTTGTTTTGCCAGAATTGTCCACTCCGTACCCCAGCTCCAAAACAGCCTAGATAGCACTGAACACTCACCTAGAGTCCTAGATAGCACGGCCACTGAGCACTCACCTCGAGTCCTAGATAGCACTGAGCACTCACCTCGAGCCGTCGCTGTATCGGCGTCCCGCCTGCTGGCGGCGGCGGGAGCGGGAGCGGGGGCGGGGGCGGGAGACTCCAGGCCGTCCAGGTCCGCCTCCATGGCCAGCAGTTCGTCGTCCAGACCCAGCTCCAGGGCATCGCCGGTGGAGTCGGCCCCGCGGCTCACCTGACGCTGTCAACACACCAGCTAGTCAGGTGAGCCGCACAACACAACTACAGCACAGCCAGTTCACAACACAGCGCTTAGCGCTTGCAACACAGCGCCAGTGTCGGTTTTCCATTGCAAGTTAGCTGACGGAAAGAAATTGAATCACTTTTCAGGCTCACGGCATTGATTGGAAAACATGTGAACGTACCAGTATGCGAGCGAACAACATCTTAACCACGATATGTTGGTGGTGGCGTCTACAGCACGGCACATACACAAAATACAAAACAAACCAAGGACACAAATGACACCCCATTGCCCACCTTTCACGCGTCACTCTCACGCACGGTACGGGTCGGCACGGCACCTATCTCATGACCCCCTCCCCCTGTCTATCTTCCCAGACACACATCCCACCATATACAACACACTACCACCACCATGGTCCATGGGCAGCTACAGACTCAAAGCAGCGTACCTTTGTGGCCGCTCCTTCCTTACTTCTCTTCTTAGTTCTTTCCCTGCCGCGGTCCCCGGCGGAGTCCTGGGCGGCATCCCCACCGGCGAGGGCGGGGGCGGCGGCGACGGGGGCGGGGGCAGGGGCGGCGGCGACGGGGGCGGGGGCGGGGGCGGCGGCGTCCCGCAGTCGGATCTTCTGCTGCTTGCCGACCACGGGGTTGCTCTGCTCGAACTTCTGCCTCCGGCGCAGGACCCGCTCCCGCTCCTGGCTTGGCAGCCTGAGGGCAGAGGGGGGCGAGGGGGCGAGAGCAGGGTTACAGGAAAGTAGGCTACACACTGCTACACCACACCACCAGTGCCATGCTTTACCCCCTCGCTTCAACAGCTGGCTCGGCTCCTAATACAGACGATAGGGACGATATTTTCCCCAGCTCAGGACTGATACCACCTGCTACGCATTGGCAGAACAGTTTGAATTAATGCTGCAACAAATACAGAGCAGGGGCGCATCTACAAAAAAGGTTTCCAATGGTCACGGGCAGTGTTGGATTTGTAATTTCATGACCTGGTCCCGGAGAGTAAAAAGCCATAGGTAGAGAGTAAAATTATATTGTCAGGCAAGTTAAGATTTTCATTTTTTTTTATTATTTTACTTGGAAAGTAAACAATCCTGATTTGTAATAGATATTAAATCCTTGTGAGGAAAATTGAATTATATTTTAACCACAATGTCAGTAAGATCAGGCGAAAAGAGAACAAATTTCCTGAACAAATATGAAGAGAGCAAAATTCTTTGGACCCAAAAAGTCCAGAAAATGGCACAAATTCCAAGGCTGGTCACGGGTCATCACTTGTAGTCCACATTGTGAGCAACAGCAGTATAAACAATATACAAAAGTGCATCAAGTAAGAACTATTGTGAAAATAATTGACCAATTCGAACATTCCCAGAAGTGCTTAGAAGGAAAAGCAGAGACCCACAACTGCAGTGTATCGCCCACCTCTTTAGTCGCTCGTCGAACTCTGCCTGCTTCCTCGCCTCCTCTTCCTCCTGCTTCTTCCTCTTTTCCTCCTCCTTCCGCCTGACCTCTTCCTCCTTTTTCCTCCCGTCCTCCTCCTGTCTGCGCCTTTCCTCCGACCGACGCCGATCGTCCATCCAACGTCTCCTGTCCTCATCTGACCTGTCCTCGTCCTCACGGCGTCTCCTGTCCTCATCTGACCTGTCCTCGTCCTCACGGCGTCTCCTGTCCTCATCCGGCCTCCTGTCCTCGTCCTCACGGCGTCTCCTGTCCTCATCTGACCTCCTGTCCTCGTCCTCACGGCGTCTCCTGTCCTCGTCCACCCTCCTATCATCCGTCCTCCTGACCTCATTCCTCCTGTCATCTAGCCTTCTCCTGACGTCCTCCGCCGGCCGCCGATCCTCATCTGTCCTCCTCCGATCCTCCTCAGGTTTCCTCTTGTCATCCAGCCTCTTCCTCACGTCCTCAGTCCTCCTGACGTCCTCATTCCTCCTCCTCACACCCTCCTGAGGCCTTCTCTCCTCCTCCTCCAGTCTCCTGCGCTCCTGATCCAGCCTCCTTCGCTCCTGCTCGAGTCTCCTCGCCTCGTCCAGAGTCCTTCTCATCTCCCCGCCACCACCCACGGCTCCAACACCTCCACCAGCAGCGGCAGCGGCGGTCTCCTGCCGCTGCCGAGCGCGCCACTCCTCCAGCTGAAGGTCCTCCCACTGGCGGCGGGAGAGGCCGCCGCGGCCGCCCGCGCCCACAGAGGAAGGCACGGGTGAGACGCTCCGGCGACCCAGCCGTCCAGTGCCGCCACCCTGCCGAGGGAGGGCCAGTGGTCAGATGGGACCAGAGTCAGATGGTCAGACGGTCAGACGGTCAGATGGAACCGGAGTCAGACGGTCAGATGGAACCGGAGTCAGATGGTCAGATGGTCAGACGGTCAGATGGTCAGACGGTCAGATGGTCAGATGGTCAGGTGGCTAGGACGGTCAGACGGTCAGACGGTCAGACGGTCAGATGGTCAGATGGTCAGATGGTCAGATGGTCAGATGGTCAGACGGTCAGACGGTCAGACGGTCAGACGGTCAGACGGTCAGACGGTCAGATGGGACCGGAGTCAGACGGTCAGATGGTCAGATGGTCAGATGGTCAAATGGTCAAATGGTCAGGTGGTCAGATGGTCAGATGGTCAGACGGTCAGCTGCTGGTGAGACGGTCAGAAAGTCCCACAGCCAGAGAGCTGACTAGTCTGAGTCTGCCTTCTGCACGCCGCGTACAGGCAGCACGGTCAGACAGTCTGCTGACTTTGTAGACCTTTCGTATTCAGCCCACACACACACAGCACACACCGCACGCCGCACACAACTTATTGTGCACTAATACCGATTATACAACCTACCACACAGTGTACTAGCAGACCTCAACGGTGTCGGTGTGTCGGTGTGGGTATGTGGGTATGTCGGTGTGTCGGTGTCGGTGTGTCAGTGTGTCGGTGTCGGTGTGTCGGTGTGTCGGTGTCGGTGTGTCGGTGTGTCGGTGTCGGTGTCGGTGTGTCGGTGTCGGTGTGTCAGTGTGTCGGTGTCGGTGTGTCGGTGTCGGTGTCGGTGTCGGTGTGTCGGTGTCGGTGTGTCGGTGTGTCGGTGTCGGTGTGTCGGTGTCGGTGTGTCGGTGTGTCGGTGTGTCGGTGTCGGTGTCGGTGTCGGTGTGTCGGTGTGTCGGTGTCGGTGTGTCGGTGTCGGTGTGTCGGTGTCGGTGTCGGTGTGTCGGTGTGTTGGTGTGTCGGTGTCGGTGTGTCGGTGTCGGTGTGTCAGTGTGTCGGTGTCGGTGTGTCGGTGTCGGTGTGTCGGTGTCGGTGTGTCGGTGTGTCGGTGTCGGTGTGTCGGTGTCGGTGTGTCGGTGTGTCGGTGTCGGTGTGTCGGTGTCGGTGTGTCGGTGTCGGTGTCGGTGTGTCGGTGTCGGTGTATCGGTGTCGGTGTGTCGGTGTCGGTGTCGGTGTGTCGGTGTTTCGGTGTCGGTGTGTCGGTGTCGGTGTGTCGGTGTCGGTGTGTCGGTGTCGGTGTGTCGGTGTCGGTGTGTCGGTGTCGGTGTGTCGGTGTCGGTGTGTCGGTGTCGGTGTCGGTGTGTCGGTGTCGGTGTGTCGGTGTCGGTATGACGGTGTCGGTGTGTCGGTGTGTCGGTGTCGGTGTGTCAGTTTCGGTGTGTCAGTTTCGGTGTGTCGGTGTCGGTGTGTCATCGGTGTGTCGGTGTCGGTGTGTCGGTGTGGGTGTGTCAGTTTCGGTGTGTCAGTTTCGGTGTGTCGGTGTGTCGGTGTCGGTGTGTCAGTGTCGGTGTGTCGGTGTCGGTGGGTCGGTGTCGGTGTGTCGGTGTCGGTGTGTCGGTGTCGGTGTGTCGGTGTGTCGGGTGTCGGGTGTCGGTGTCGGTGTCGGTGTGTCGGTGTCGGTGTGTCGGTGTGTCGGTGTCGGCGTGTCGGTGTCGGTGTGTCGGTGTCAGTGTGTCGATGTCGGTGTCGGTGTCGGTGTGTCGGTGTCGGTGTCGGTGTCGGTGTGTCGGTGTATCGGTGTATCGGTGTATCGGTGTCGGTGTATCGGTGTCGGTGTATCGGTGTCGGTGTATCGGTGTCGGTGTATCGGTGTCGGTGTATCGGTGTCGGTGTATCGGTGTCGGTGTATCGGTGTCGGTGTATCGGTGTCGGTGTATCGGTGTCGGTGTATCGGTGTCGGTGTATCGGTGTCGGTGTATCGGTGTCGGTGTATCGGTGTCGGTGTATCGGTGTCGGTGTATCGGTGTCGGTGTATCGGTGTCGGTGTATCGGTGTCGGTGTATCGGTGTCGGTGTATCGGTGTCGGTGTATCGGTGTCGGTGTATCGGTGTGTCGGTGTCGGTGTCGGTGTGTCAGTGTCGGTGTGTCAGTGTCGGTGTGTCAGTGTCGGTGTGTCAGTGTCGGTGTGACGGTGTCGGTGTATCGGTGTCGGTGTGTCGGTATCGGTGTGTCGGTGTCGGTGTGTCGGTGTCGGTGTGTCGGTGTCGGTGTGTCGGTGTCGGTGTGTCGGTGTCGGTGTGTCGGTGTCGGTGTCTGTGTCGGTGTGTCGGTGTGTCGGTGTGTCGGTGTCGGTGTGTCGGTGTGTCGGTGTCGGTATGTCGGTGTGTCGGTGTGGGTGTGGCTGTGTGTCGGTGTCGGTGTATCGGTGTCGGTTTGTCGGTGTCGGTGTGTCGGTGTGTCGGTGTGTCGGTGTCGGTGTGTCGGTGTCGGTGTGTCAGTGTCGGTGTCGGTGTCGGTGTGTCGGTGTCGGTGTGTCGGTGTGTCGGTGTCGGTGTCGGTGTGTCGGTGTGTCGGTGTGTCAGTTTCGGTGTCGGTGTGTCGGTGTCGGTGTCGGTGTGTCGGTGTCGGTGTGTCGGTGTCGGTGTGTCGGTGTCGGTGTGTCGGTGTCGGTGTGTCGGTGTCGGTGTGTCGGTGTCGGTGTGTCGGTGTCGGTGTGTCGGTGTCGGTGTGTCGGTGTCGGTGTGTCGGTGTCGGTGTATCGGTGTCGGTGTGTCGGTATCGGTGTGTCGGTGTCGGTGTGTCGGTGTGTCGGTGTCGGTGTGTCGCTGTGTCGGTGTGTCGGTAACGGTGTCGGCGTCGGTGTGTCGGTGTTTGTGTGTCAGTGTTTGTGTGTCGGTGTCGGTGTGTCGGTGTCGGTGTGTCGGTGTCGGTGTCGGTGTCGGTGTCGGTGTGTCGGTGTCGGTGTGTCGGTGTGTCGGTGTCGGTGTGTCGGTGTGTCTGTGTCGGTGTGTCGGTGTGTCGGTGTCGGTGTGTCGGTGTCGGTGTATAGGTGTGTCGGTGTCGGTGTGTCGGTGTCGGTGTGTCGGTGTCGGTGTGTCGGTGTTTCGGTGTCGGTGTCGGTGTGTCGGTGTCGGTGTGTCGGTGTCGGTGTGTCGGTGTCGGTGTGTCGGTGTCGGTGTGTCGGTGTCGGTGTGTCGGTGTCGGTGTCGGTGTGTCGGTGTGTCGGTGTGTCGGTGTGTCGGTGTCGGTGTGTCGGTGTCGGTATGTCGGTGTCGGTGTGTCAGTTTCGGTGTGTCAGTTTCGGTGTGTCGGTGTCGGTGTGTCGGTGTCGGTGTGTCATCGGTGTGTCGGTGTCGGTGTGTCGGTGTCGTTGTCAGTTTCGGTGTGTCAGTTTCGGTGTGTCGGTGTCGGTGTGTCAGTGTCGGTGTGTCGGTGTGTCAGTGTCGGTGTGTCGGTGTCGGTGTGTCGGTGTCGGTGTGTCGGTGTGTCCGTGTCGGTGTGTCGGTGTCGGTGTGTCGGTGTCGGTGTGTCGGTGTCGGTGCGTCGGTGTCGGTGTGTCGGTGTGTCGGTGTCGGTGTGTCGGTGTCGGTGTGTCGGTGTCGGTGTCGGTGTGTCGGTGTCGGTGTGTCGGTGTCGGTGTGTCGGTGTCGGTGTGTCGGTGTCGGTGTGTCGGTGTCGGTGTGTCGGTGTCGGTGTGTCGGTGTCGGTGTCGGTGTGTCGGTGCGTCGGTGCGTCGGTGCGTCGGTGTGTCGGTGCGTCGGTGTGTCGGTGTCGGTGTGTCGGTGCGTCGGTGTGTCGGTGCGTCGGTGTATCGGTGTGTCGGTGTCGGTGTGTCGGTGTGTCGGTGTCGGTGTCGGTGTGTCGGTGTCGGTGTGTAGGTGTCGGTGTCGGTGTCGGTGTGTCGGTGTCGGTGTGTCGGTGTCGGTGTGTCGGTGTCGGTGTGTCGGTGTCGGTGTGTCGGTGTCGGTGTGTCGGTGTCGGTGTGTCGGTATCTCGGTGTGTCGGTGTGTCGGTGTCGGTGTGTCGGTGTCGGTGTGTCGGTGTGTCGGTGTGTCGGTGTCGGTGTGTCGGTGTGTCGGTGTGTCGGTGTCGGTGTGTCGGTGTGTCGGTGTCGGTGTGTCGGTGTCGGTGTGTCGGTGTCGGTGTGTCGGTGTCGGTGTGTCGGTGTCGGTGTGTCGGTGTCGGTGTGTCGGTGTCGGTGTGTCGGTGTCGGTGTGTCGGTGTCGGTGTGTCGGTGTCGGTGTGTCGGTGTCGGTGTGTCGGTGTCGGTGTGTCGGCGTGTCGGTGTCGGTGTGTCGGTGTCAGTGTGTCGGTGTCAGTGTCGGTGTCGGTGTGTCGGTGTCGGTGTCGGTGTCGGTGTGTCGGTGTCGGTGTGTCGGTGTCGGTGTCGGTGTATCGGTGTCGGTGTATCGGTGTCGGTGTATCGGTGTCGGTGTATCGGTGTCGGTGTATCGGTGTCGGTGTATCGGTGTCGGTGTATCGGTGTCGGTGTATCGGTGTCGGTGTATCGGTGTCGGTGTATCGGTGTCGGTGTATCGGTGTCGGTGTATCGGTGTCGGTGTATCGGTGTCGGTGTATCGGTGTCGGTGTATCGGTGTCGGTGTATCGGTGTCGGTGTATCGGTGTCGGTGTATCGGTGTCGGTGTATCGGTGTCGGTGTATCGGTGTCGGTGTATCGGTGTCGGTGTATCGGTGTCGGTGTATCGGTGTCGGTGTATCGGTGTCGGTGTATCGGTGTCGGTGTATCGGTGTCGGTGTATCGGTGTCGGTGTATCGGTGTCGGTGTATCGGTGTCGGTGTATCGGTGTGTCGGTGTCGGTGTGTCGGTGTCGGTGTGTCAGTGTCGGTGTGTCAGTGTCGGTGTGTCAGTGTCGGTGTGTCGGTGTGTCAGTGTCGGTGTGACGGTGTCGGTGTATCGGTGTCGGTGTGTCTGTATCGGTGTGTCGGTGTCGGTGTGTCGGTGTCGGTGTCAGTGTGTCGGTGTTTTGGTGTGTCGGTGTCGGTGTGTCGGTGTCGGTGTGTCGGTGTCGGTGTCGGTGTGTCTGTGTCGGTGTGTCGGTGTGTCGGTGTCGGTGTGTCGGTGTCGGTGTGTCGGTGTCGGTATGTCGGTATGTCGGTGTGGGTGTGGGTGTGGCTGTGTGTCGGTGTCGGTGTATCGGTGTCGGTTTGTCGGTGTCGGTGTGTCGGTGTCGGTGTGTCGGTGTCGGTGTGTCGGTGTCGGTGTGTCGGTGTCGGTGTGTCAGTGTCGGTGTGTCGGTGTCGGTGTCGGTGTGTCGGTGTCGGTGTGTCGGTGTCGGTGTGTCGGTGTCGGTGTGTCGGTGTGTCGGTGTGTCAGTTTCGGTGTCGGTGTGTCGGTGTGTCGGTGTCGGTGTCGGTGTGTCGGTGTGTCGGTGTCGGTGTGTCGGTGTATCGGTGTCGGTGTGTCGGTATCGGTGTGTCGGTGTCGGTGTGTCGGTGTGTCGCTGTGTCGGTGTCGGTGTGTCGGTAACGGTGTCGGCGTCGGTGTGTCGGTGTTTGTGTGTCAGTGTTTGTGTGTCGGTGTCGGTGTGTCGGTGTCGGTGTGTCGGTGTCGGTGTCGGTGTCGGTGTGTCGGTGTCGGTGTGTCGGTGTGTCGGTGTCGGTGTGTCGGTGTCGGTGTGTCGGTGTCGGTGTGTCGGTGTCGGTGTGTCGGTGTCGGTGTCGGTGTGTCGGTGTCGGTGTGTCGGTGTCGGTGTATAGGTGTGTCGGTGTCGGTGTGTCGGTGTCGGTGTGTCGGTATCGGTGTGTCGGTGTCGGTGTGTCGGTGTCGGTGTCGGTGTGTCGGTGTCGGTGCGTCGGTGTCGGTGTGTCGCTGTCGGTGTGTCGGTGTCGGTGTGTCGGTGTCGGTGTGTCGGTGTCGGCGTCGGTGTGTCGGTGTCGGTGTGTCGGTGTCGGTGTGTCGGTGTCGGTGTGTCGGTGTCGGTGTGTCGGTGTCGGTGTGTCAGTGTCGGTGTGTCAGTGTCGGTGTCGGTGTCGGTGTATCGGTGTATCGGTGTATCGGTGTCGGTGTGTCGGTGTCGGTGTGTCGGTATGTCGGTGTCGGTATGTCGGTGTCGGTGTCGGTGTGTCGGTGTGTCGGTGTCGGTGTGTCGGTGTCGGTGTGTCGGTGTCGGTGTGTCGGTGTCGGTGTGTCGGTGTCTGTGTCGGTATGTCGGTGTCGGTGTCGGTGTGTCGGTGTCGGTGTCGGTGTCGGTGTGTCGGTGTGTCGGTGTGTCGGTGTCGGTGTGTCGGTGTCGGTGTGTCGGTGTCGGTGTGTCGGTGTGTCGGTGTCGGTGTGTCGGTGTGTCGGTGTGTCGGTGTCGGTGTGTCGGTGTGTCGGTGTATCGGTGTCGGTGTATCGGTGTCGGTGTATCGGTGTCGGTGTATCGGTGTCGGTGTCGGTGTGTCGGTGTCGGTGTGTCAGTGTCGGTGTGTCAGTGTCGGTGTGTCAGTGTCGGTGTGTCGGTGTGTCAGTGTCGGTGTCGGTGTAGGTGTATCGGTGTCGGTGTGTCGGTATCAGTGTGTCGGTGTGTCGGTGTCGGTGTCGGTGTCGGTGTGTCGGTGTGTCGGTGTCGGTGTATCGGTGTCGGTGTGTCGGTGTCGGCGTGTCGGTGTCGGTGTGTCGGTGTCGGTGTGTCGGTGTCGGTGTGTCGGTGTCGGTGTGTCAGTGTCGGTGTGTCAGTGTCGGTGTGTCAGTGTCGGTGTGTCGATGTCGGTGTCTGTGTCGGTGTGTCGGTGTCGGTGTGTCGGTGTCGGTGTGTCGGTGTCGGTGTCGGTGTGTCGGTGTCGGTGTGTCGGTGTCGGTGTGTCGGTGTATCGGTGTCGGTGTGTCGGTGTCGGTGTGTCGGTGTCGGTGTGTCGGTGTGTCGGTGTCGGTGTCGGTGTGTCTGTGTCGGTGTCTGTGTCGGTGCCTGTGTCTGTGTCGGTGTCGGTGTGTCGGTGTGTCGGTGTCGGTGTGTCGGTGTCGGTGTGTCGGTGTTCCATGTGTCGGTGTGTCGGTGTGGGTGTGTCGGTGTCGGTGTGTCGGTGTGTTGGTGTGTCGGTGTGTCGGTGTCGGTGTGTCGGTGTCGGTGTGTCGGTGTCAGTGTGTCGGTGTCGGTGTGTCAGTGTGTCGGTGTCGGTGTCAGTGTGTCGGTGTCGGTGTGTCTGTGTCGGTGTGTATGTGTCGGTGTGTCGGTGTGTCAGTGTCGGTGTCTGTGTCGGTGTGTCGGTGTGTCGGTGTGTCGGTGTCGGTGTGTCGGTGTCGGTGTGTCGGTGTCGGTGTCGGTGTGTCGGTGTCGGTGTGTCGGTGTGTCGGTGTCGGTGTGTCGGTGTCGGTGTGTCGGTGTCGGTGTGTCGGTGTCGGTGTGTCGGTGTCGGTGTGTCGGTGTCGGTGTCGGTGTGTCGGTGTCGGTGTGTCGGTGTGTCGGTGTCGGTGTGTCAGTGTCGGTGTGTCGGTGTCGGTGTGTCAGTGTCGGTGTGTCAGTGTCGATGTGTCAGTGTCGGTGTGTCGGTGTGTCAGTGTCGGTGTCGGTGTCGGTGTAGGTGTATCGGTGTCGGTGTGTCGGTATCGGTGTGTCGGTGTCGGTGTGTCGGTGTCGGTGTGTCGGTGTCGGTGTGTCGGTGTCTGTGTCGGTGTCGGTGTGTCGGTATGTCGGTATGTCGGTATGTCGGTGTCGGTGTGTCTGTGTGTCGGTGTCGGTGTCGGTGTGTCGGTGTGTTGGTGTGTCGGTGTATCGGTGTCGGTGTGTCGGTATCGGTGTGTCGGTGTCGGTGTGTCGGTGTCGGTGTGTCGGTGTCGGTGTGTCCGTGTCGGTGTGTCGGTGTGTCAGTGTCGGTGTGTCGGTGTCAGTGTGTCGGTGTCGTTGTCAGTGTGTCGGTGTCGGTGTGTCTGTGTCGGTGTGTCGGTGTCTGTGTGTCGGTGTGTCGGTGTGTCGGTGTGTCGGTGTCGGTGTGTCGGTGTCGGTGTGTATGTGTCGGTGTGTCGGTGTGTCGGTGTGTCCGTGTCTGTGTCGGAGTGTCGGTGTCGGGATCGGTGTCTGTGTCGGTGTCAGTGTCGGTGTCGTCCCAGCTCACCTGTCTGAAGCTCTGCAGGGGCCCGATGGCGGCCGGTCGGCGACGCTCTGGGCTCAGACTCGGAGTGCGTATCCGGCGACCGGCTGGTGGCGGGGACAAACTGCGACGACGACGCAGAGGCGAACGGGACCTGACGGCACGGGTCACAGGTCACAGGTCACAGGTCACAGGTCACATGTCACATGTCACATGTCACATGTCACATGTCACATGTCACATGTCACAGGTCACGGGTCACAGGTCATAGGTCACAGGTCACACAGGTCACACAGGTCACAGGTCAGAGGTCACAGGTCGCAGGTCACATGTCACGGGTCACAGGTCACAGGTCACAGGTCACAGGTCACAGACCACACAGGTCACAGGCCACACAGGTCACAGGCCACACAGGTCACAGGCCACACAGGTCACAGGCCACACAGGTCACAGGCCACACAGGTCACAGGCCACACAGGTTACAGGCCACAGGTC
>JAXIVJ010003585.1:72500-85000 GCA_036785665.1 Chirona hameri
ATTTAAGGAGGGTTTTGCCTTGTTGCAATGAATCATGTGATCGTGATGTGGTTGCTTTTGCGTAGCAAATGTCGCATTACTTACTTCCTATGGGAAAAGGTAGAGACCAGCAGATGATAACTATATAAAAATAGAAACTTATTGTACAAATACAATTGTCCGAAGAAAACAGACACCTTTTAATCCTTTACGCGGTCCGGTATGAATGGGAAATAGGTGTCGCATCTGGCACATGTATTGTCACTGATCAATCATGCACATTGTTGAGAACGTATGTGTACGCATGTATGTACGGTAACGGGCGGCGCAAATACATGTACGAACGCGACTGAGGCGCGACTGGGCGCGACCAGTGCACTCCGCGTCAGAACGAAGTGGGGGAATACCGCATACGGATTAATATCTACATACTAAACGGCTAACGCACGAGACTAGTCAGAAAAAAAAACAGCAACGTATACACCTGCGTACGGGAACACATGTGAGCGTGAGTACGTACAACGCATGTGAGCTGCGTGCGGGAACACAATTAAAACGAAAATACAAATGGAATGCAGTACACTACACAACACACATGCTTCAGAGTTCAGCCATAGGCAGGCACGTAGCCAGGATTTTTTTTTGCAGGGGGGGGGGGCACGTCGGTGGTAAAAACAAATTTGGTCCTCAGACATGTTGTTGACAGGAGGGGGGGGGGGGGGGGGGGGGTCGGGTCGTCAAGAGAATCTCATTCTATTATCTAGTGTACATTTTGTTTTGCTCGGGGGCCATGGCCAACGCCAGGAAACCTTCAAATCTCACAGAAGTTGGTGGGTCAAAACACAAAGTTGGTGGGGCAGTCACCCCACCATTTGAATAGGAAACTCCACATGTGTTCATGTCCCATGGACAGGTAAAACTCCAGGGAAAATTGTCTTGGAGGGACTCTCTTTTTTGTCATGCTTTTTGCTTCCAGATTGAGATGGGGCACCTCATGTTATAATCCCATCCTCAGCTCCGGGGAAAGGACCCCACGTCACTTTTTCCATGCAGTTTGGAGCTTGATACAGGCACTCTTACTACTGACTTGCACCTTCCCCAAAACACATCAATTGACTATTTGTTTGTTGCAGCAGATCAGCAACTAAAGTACCAGTATCCGAAGCAGAGTAGGAAAATAAACAGTTGTCTGTGAAACTTGATGATCATGGTGCCCTTTCTCCTACCTCAGAACTGTTTCGTTTTTGGGGGCAATGATAGCCAAAGCTACGGGAACAAGAACAATTAAATTGTGTTGTCCAGATCATGATCATGTTGTCATAGGTTGAGGTGCTATGCTATGCTATATCAGGCCAGGTAAACAATCCACTCACTCTGAGTCTCTGACAAAGTCACATTCTTCTTTCAACCACACAATGTAGATAGGCATAAATATATGAAATTAATTAGCATACCTACTCAAAAGTAAACAGCACGAACTTTGCAAATTGAAATCGCAAATGTTCCCCACCCACCCACAGCGTCACCTATTCTCATCTTCTGGGGTTACAGGATCCTCATTTCTATGACGTCATTGTAGCGTAATCCTGGGACCTTCAGTTGGAAAGAGTGATGCCGATAAATTGCAGACCCGCCAAAACATTGGCGCGGGAGGCCAATGGTACCCTCTCAGGATATTTAATTTTCGGCAAAACAGCAAGTAGGGAGACCAATAATGCCATCACATTTTTTTAAGAAAATTAATTTTGCTTCCTTACTGATGAACTTTTCTGTTCCGAATTGACGTCCTCGTTAGACAAAGTCAAAGCTGAATCGACGTCCTTCATAAAACAATCATTTCTCACAAATGTAGATAATCTTTGTGTTTTTATTTGCCAACGTGCGATGTATACATATTTAAGGGAATAACAGTTATATTTTGTATTGGAAACTTTCTCAATCTGTTGATATTATTATATGTATCGAGGTACAAGCGCTGGGCTGTTTTATGGCGACTCGCATGGTTTTCGGGGAAACAATAATGTAAATACAATTACGCAATTTCAATGCAAGTTCATAGGACTTTTATGCAGAAAAACTATCCCTTATTCCCGCTGTGCCACTTAAAGTATCTCAGATGGTGGGAAAGCTACTAAACTGAGAAGTGGAAAATATCAACTATTTCGACGTCCTTCGCAGGTAGTTTGTTTTGCGAATGGTACCTGAATTTGCTTCATATGGCAGCTGAATATTCTGAGACGTCTCTGGCGCAGTAAATACAAGACGCAAAATCCACTGGCCTTCCGGCATGGTAGTGTGTGTCGGACGTACGGCCTTGGGTAGTGTGTTGATATGTGGTGGTGGGGTGGTGGTGCTGGGTAAGGACTGAGGTGTTTGTGTATGACATACTGTTTAATGGGTAGGTACTAGGTAGAGACCTAAGTAGCCAGTAGGTAGGAAGATCATGTTTTTTTATCGAGTTTTGATTTTAATACTATTTAACTCGATCGCTAGTGACGTCGTTTCGATGAAAAGCGACGTCACAACAAAAGTTAATTTGGGTGTGGCTTTCCACTCATATTTATGAAATTCAGGACACTGGACAGACAGACAGACAGACACACAGACAGACACACAGACAGACACACAGACAGACACACAGACAGACACACAGACAGACACACAGACAGACACACAGACCAGACACACAGACAGACACACAGACAGACACACAGACAGACACACAGACAGACACACAGACAGACACACAGACAGACAGACACAGACAGACAGACACACAGACAGACAGACAGACAGACAGACAGACAGACAGACAGACAGACAGACAGACAGACATACAGACATACAGACAGACAGACATACAGGCAGACACACAGCCAGACAGACACACAGACAGACAACTAAAGTGGTCTCACTCATTCCCACGAAACACCAAGTTGCACAGAATGCGAATGTCAGCGAGACCAAGATTAAGTGAGACGCCCAACACCTGTCCTTTCAGCCACTATAACGGTTCAGTCTGATAGAGCGCAGTAGCGCGATACCTGATAACGGCACCACTACAGCCAAATATGCCTTCATCGCAGCAGCTGCTGAACGGCGCAAGCCGCCATACAAACCAGGCAATCGTGACGCACAAATCAACGTATCGGCGACGCCACCAACCGCCTACAGGTGAATCGCACCACGCCAACCCTCCTCCGCCCAAGCCTCTCTACCCACCTGCCGCCGCGTAGACCAGGATTCGTCGACACCGGCGAGGGCGACCTCCTCATGGGCGACCCGTACCCCCGAGTCGAGCCCACCGCAGCCGGGGGCGACCGGCGTCCTGGAGAACTTGCGTAGCCTCTCGGGGGGCTGCGGCGGGCCGGGCTACCCCCGTAGCCTCTCGGAGGGGGGCTGCGGCGGGCCGGGCTACCCCCGTAGCCTCTCGGAGGAGGGCTGCGGCGGGCCGGGGAGCTGGGGGCGGCCCGCTTCACAGCAGGAGAGCCCGGTCCGCGGGGTCGCCCGGGGCTGATGGGACGCTTGGCAGCGGGGGCAGGGGAGGCCACCCGGTCCCGGGGAGGAAACGGCGCCGCACGACCAACACGAGAATCGACACCGGAAGGGGAACACTTCCGGTCTCTGTTGCTACCGGAACTAGGTGATTTCCGGTCCCTCTGAGCACCGGAAGGAGATGATTTCCGGTCCTTTTGCGCACCGGAAGGTGGCGATTTCCGGTCCTTCCGAGCACCGGAAGGTGGCGATTTCCGGTCCCTCTGCCCTCCACCGGATGTAGGCGACTTCCTGTTCTTTTGCGCCTCCGTCTGCGCCTTGCCGTCCTTCTGCGCGTCGGACTTCGCCCCGCCATCCGCCGCCGTCGCAGCAGCGCCATTCTCGCCACATTTCCTTAAACCAGCAGTCCCCGTCGGCCTTTCCGACCGCGACTTCCTTCTCTCCTTCTTCCTCTTCTTCTTCCCCTCCGTTTTGTCCGCCGGGTTCTCGACGAAATCTTCGAACTCCGCCAGCATCTTATCGAAGTCGTCGTCGCCGAGACCCATGTCGATGACGTCATCATCGGACTCGTCCCCTGATTGGTCCGCGGAGCCGTCCGAGTCGGGCGGGGGCGGAGCTTCGGCGGACGCAGGCGAGGCTTTCTCCACGTCTTCACGTGCTGGCGATGTGACGGTAGCGTCTGCTGTGGCGGCTGTGGCGGCTGTGGCGGCGGCGGCGGCGGTGGAGGGTTCGCCGGCAGGCTGGGTGGATGGTTCAGCAGACTCCGGGGAAAGGTTCCGGGCAGCCGGCTCAGCCTGGTCGAGGGCGGCTGAGTCGCCGCCGGGTGACGCCTGTAGACAGCAGAGGTCAGAGGTCATATGCCATGTCATATGTCAGAGGTCAGAGGTCAGAGGTCAGAGGTCAGAGGTCAGAGGTCAGAGGTCAGTGAGGGTTATACAGGATATACGTGATCTGTTCCTTAGTTTTGGTTACATTTGTGTTTCATTTGTTTCCTCTGGAGAGGCGCTATGATTTAAGATTTTGCTATTGCGCCAATCCATTATTGTTCTGTTTGATTTGATGTACTTTTGTTAGCAAAATAAACGAACTGAATTGAACAGGTGCTGAGAACATGGGGAGGATTAACTGAACACGGACAGGGGGCACGAACAGGGGAATAGTGAACTGAATAAGGGAAGGAGTACGAACAGGGGGAGGGTGAACTGAATAGGGGAAGGAGTACGAACAGTGGGAGGGTGAACTGAACACTGAACAGGGGGAGGAATGAACTGAGCAATGGAGGGGGTAAGAGCAGGGGCACGGAAAAAGAGGCGAACAGGCCGGACGCTCCACACGGGTCCTTCGCAGGCGGTCACCAAGTGCGAACCAAGTTTCGATACCGCTCGGCCATACCGCTCGGCCATACCGCTCGGCCATACCGCTTTCTAAGAACGGCCAGACAAGCGGCAACACACACATCTTCTAACGTCTTGTGTTGAGGAAGAAAACGTACAGGTCTCAAGAGATTAGAGAAAGAAAACACCTGATGTCTCGTGAAGACTAACACCGGGCGATGATATTCCCTCTGACACTGGGCGATGATATTCCCTCTGACACTGGGCGATGATATTCCCTCTGACACTGGGTGATGATATTCCCTCTGACACTGGGCGATGATATTCCCTCTGACACTGGGCGACGATATTATCTCTGACACTGGGCGATGATATTATCTCTGACACTGGGCGATGATATTCTCTCTGACATTGGGCGATGATATTATCTCTGACACTGGGCGATGATATTCTCTCCGACACTGGGCGATGATATTATCTCTGACACTGGGCGATGATATTATCTCTGACACTGGGCGATGATATTCTCTGACACTGGGCGATGATATTCTCTCTGACACTGGGCGATGATATTATCTCTGACACTGGGCAATGATATTCTCTCTGACACTGGGCGATGATATTCTCTCTGACACTGGGCGATGATATTATCTCTGACACTGGGCGATGATATTATCTCTGACACTGGGCGATGATATTCTCTGACACTGGGCGATGATATTCTCTCTGACACTGGGCGATGATATTATCTCTGACACTGGGCAATGATATTCTCTGACACTGGGCGATGATATTCTCTCTGACACTGGGCGATGATATTCTCTGACACTGGGCGATGATATAGTCCGGTTCGCTTGACACCCCTCACGGCAAACAGCCTCCTGTCCTGTCGTCACTAACACAACATAATGAACCATTACTCTCTGCGCCTGTACCATAGGTGGCCAGCAATGCTCCCTAATCTAGTCACCTCTCCGCCCTAATCTAGTCACCTCTCCGCCCTAATCTAGTCACCTCTCCGCCCTAATCTAGTCACCTCTCCGCCCTAATCTAGTCACCTCTCGAGCTTATGCTCTCCGCCCTAATCTAGTCACCTCTCCGCCCTAATCTAGTCACCTCTCCGCCCTAATCTAGTCACCTCTCGAGCTTAGGCTCTCCGCCCTAATCTAGTCACCTCTCCGCCCTAATCTAGTTACCTCTCCGCCCTAATCTAGTCACCTCTACACCCTAATCTAGACACCTCTCCGGCCTAATCTAGTCACCTCTCCGCCCTAATCTAGTCACCTCTCCGCCCTAATCTAGTCACCTCTCCGCCCTAATCTAGTCACCTCTCCGCCCTAATCTAGTCATCTCTTCGCCCTAATCTAGTCACCTCTCCACCCTAATCTAGTCACCTCTCCACCCTAATCTAGTCACCTCTCCACCCTAATCTAGTCACCTCTCCGCCCTAATCTAGACACCTCTCCGCCCTAATCTAGTCACCTCTCCGCCCTAATCTAGTCACCTCTCCGCCCTAATCTAGTCACCTCTCCGCCCTAATCTAGTCACCTCTCCGCCCTAATCTAGTCACCTCTCCACCCTAATCTAGTCACCTCTCCGCCCTAATCTAGTCACCTCTCCGCCCTAATCTAGACACCTCTCCGCCCTAATCTAGTCACCTCTCCGCCCTAATCTAGTCACCTCTCCGCCCTAATCTAGTCACCTCTCCGCCCTAATCTAGTCACCTCTCCGCCCTAATCTAGTCACCTCTCCGCCCTAATCTAGTCACCTCTCCGCCCTAATCTAGTCACCTCTCCGCCCTAATCTAGTCACCTCTCCGCCCTAATCTAGTCACCTCTCCGCCCTAATCTAGTCACCTCTCCGCCCTAATCTAGTCACCTCTCCGCCCTAATCTAGTCACCTCTCCGCCCTAATCTAGTCACCTCTCCGCCCTAATATAGTCACCTCTCCGCCCTAATCTAGTCACCTCTCCGCCCTAATCTAGTCACCTCTCCGCCCTAATCTAGTCACCTCTCCGCCCTAATCTAGTCACCTCTCCGACCTAATCTAGTCACCTCTCCGACCTAATCTAGTCACCTCTCCGACCTAATCTAGTCACCTCTCCGCCCTAATCTAGTCACCTCTCCGCCCTAATCTAGTCACCTCTCCGCCCTAATCTAGTCACCTCTCCGCCCTAATCTAGTCACCTCTCCGCCCTAATCTAGTCACCTCTCCGCCCTAATCTAGTCACCTCTCCGCCCCAATATAGTCACCTCTCCGCCCTAATCTAGTCACCTCTCCGCCCTAATCTAGTCACCTCTCCGCCCTAATCTAGTCACCTCTCCGCCCTAATCTAGTCACCTCTCCGCCCTAATCTAGTCACCTCTCCGACCTAATCTAGTCACCTCTCCGACCTAATCTAGTCACCTCTCCGCCCTAATCTAGTCACCTCTCCGCCCTAATCTAGTCACCTCTCCGCCCTAATCTAGTCACCTCTCCGCCCTAATCTAGTCACCTCTTCGCCCTAATCTAGTCACCTCTCCGCCCTAATCTAGTCACCTCTCCGCCCTAATATAGTCACCTCTCCGCCCTAATCTAGTCACCTCTCCGCCCTAATCTAGTCACCTCTCCGCCCTAATCTAGTCACCTCTCCGACCTAATCTAGTCACCTCTCCGACCTAATCTAGTCACCTCTCCGCCCTAATATAGTCACCTCTCCGCCCTAATATAGTCACCTCTCCGCCCTAATCTAGTCACCTCTCCGACCTAATCTAGTCACCTCTCCGCCCTAATCTAGTCACCTCTCCGACCTAATCTAGTCACCTCTCCGACCTAATCTAGTCACCTCTCCGACCTAATCTAGTCATCTCTCCGCCCTAATATAGTCACCTCTCCGCCCTAATATAGTCACCTCTCCGCCCTAATCTAGTCACCTCTCCGCCCTAATCTAGTCACCTCTCCGCCCTAATCTAGTCACCTCTCCGCCCTAATCTAGTCACCTCTCCGCCCTAATCTAGTCACCTCTCCGCCCTAATCTAGTCACCTCTCCGACCTAATCTAGTCACCTCTCCGACCTAATCCAGTCACCTCTCCGACCTAATCTAGTCACCTCTCCGCCCTAATCTAGTCACCTCTCCGCCCTAATCTAGTCACCTCTCCGCCCTAATCTAGTCACCTCTCCGCCCTAATCTAGTCACCTCTCCGCCCTAATATAGTCACCTCTCCGCCCTAATCTAGTCACCTCTCCGCCCTAATCTAGTCACCTCTCCGCCCTAATCTAGTCACCTCTCCGACCTAATCTAGTCACCTCTCCGACCTAATCTAGTCACCTCTCCGCCCTAATATAGTCACCTCTCCGCCCTAATATAGTCACCTCTCCGCCCTAATCTAGTCACCTCTCCGACCTAATCTAGTCACCTCTCCGCCCTAATATAGTCACCTCTCCGCCCTAATATAGTCACCTCTCCGCCCTAATCTAGTCACCTCTCCGACCTAATCTAGTCACCTCTCCGCCCTAATATAGTCACCTCTCCGCCCTAATATAGTCACCTCTCCGCCCTAATCTAGTCACCTCTCCGCCCTAATCTAGTCACCTCTCCGCCCTAATCTAGTCACCTCTCCGCCCTAATCTAGTCACCTCTCCGCCCTAATCTAGTCACCTCTCCGCCCTAATCTAGTCACCTCTCCGCCCTAATCTAGTCACCTCTCCGCCCTAATCTAGTCACCTCTCCGCCCTAATCTAGTCACCTCTCCGACCTAATCTAGTCACCTCTCCGACCTAATCTAGTCACCTCTCCGCCCTAATCTAGTCACCTCTCCGCCCTAATCTAGTCACCTCTCCGCCCTAATCTAGTCACCTCTCCGCCCTAATATAGTCACCTCTCCGCCCTAATCTAGTCACCTCTCCGCCCTAATCTAGTCACCTCTCCGCCCTAATCTAGTCACCTTTCCGACCTAATCTAGTCACCTCTCCGCCCTAATATAGTCACCTCTCCACCCTAATCTAGTCACCTCTCCGCCCTAATCTAGTCACCTCTCCGCCCTAATCTAGTCACCTCTCCGACCTAATCTAGTCACCTCTCCGCCCTAATATAGTCACCTCTCCGCCCTAATATAGTCACCTCTCCGCCCTAATCTAGTCACCTCTCCGACCTAATCTAGTCACCTCTCCGCCCTAATCTAGTCACCTCTCCGCCCTAATCTAGTCACCTCTCCGCCCTAATCTAGTCACCTCTCCGCCCTAATCTAGTCACCTCTCCGCCCTAATCTAGACACCTCTCCGCCCTAATCTAGACACCTCTCCGCCCTAATCTAGTCACCTCTCCGCCCTAATCTAGTCACCTCTCCGCCCTAATCTAGTCACCTCTCCGCCCTAATCTAGTCACCTCTCCGCCCTAATCTAGTCACCTCTCCGCCCTAATCTAGTCACCTCTCCGCCCTAATCTAGTCACCTCTCCGCCCTAATCTAGTCACCTCTCCGCCCTAATCTAGACACCTCTCCGCCCTAATCTAGTCACCTCTCAACCCTAATCTAGTCACCTCTCCGCCCTAATCTAGACACCTCTCCGCCCTAATCTAGACACCTCTCCGCCCTAATCTAGTCACCTCTCCGCCCTAATCTAGTCACCTCTCCGCCCTAATCTAGTCACCTCTCCGCCCTAATCTAGTCACCTCTCCGCCCTAATCTAGTCACCTCTCCGCCCTAATCTAGTCACCTCTCCGCCCTAATCTAGTCACCTCTCCGCCCTAATCTAGTCACCTCTCCGCCCTAATCTAGACACCTCTCCGCCCTAATCTAGTCACCTCTCGGCCCTAATCTAGTCACCTCTCCGCCCTAATCTAGTCACCTCTCCGCCCTAATCTAGTCACCTCTCCGCCCTAATCTAGTCACCTCTCCGCCCTAATCTAGTCACCTCTCCGCCCTAATCTAGACACCTCTCCGCCCTAATCTAGTCACCTCTCGGCCCTAATCTAGTCACCTCTCCGCCCTAATCTAGTCACCTCTCCGCCCTAATCTAGTCACCTCTCCGCCCTAATCTAGTCACCTCTCCGCCCTAATCTAGTCACCTCTCCGCCCTAATCTAGTCACCTCTCCGCCCTAATCTAGTCACCTCTCCGCCCTAATCTAGTCACCTCTCCGCCCTAATCTAGTCACCTCTCCGCCCTAATCTAGTCACCTCTCCGCCCTAATCTAGTCACCTCTCCGCCCTAATCTAGTCACCTCTCCGCCCTAATCTAGTCACCTCTCCGCCCTAATCTAGTCACCTCTCCGCCCTAATCTAGTCACCTCTCCGCCCTAATCTAGTCACCTCTCCGCCCTAATCTAGTCACCTCTCCGCCCTAATCTAGTCACCTCTCCGCCCTAATCTAGTCACCTCTCCGCCCTAATCTAGTCACCTCTCCGCCTTGACCTAGTCACCTCTCCGCCCTAATCTAGTCACCTCTCCGCCCTAATCTAGTCACCTCTCCGCCCTAATCTAGTCACCTCTCCGCCTTGACCTAGTCACCTCTCCGCCCTAATCTAGTCACCTCTCCGCCTTGACCTAGTCACCTCTCCGCCCTAATCTAGTCACCTCTCCGCCCTAATCTAGTCACCTCTCCGCCCTAATCTAGTCACCTCTCCGCCCTAATCTAGTCACCTCTCCGCCCTAATCTAGTCACCTCTCCGCCCTAATCTAGTCACCTCTCCGCCCTAATCTAGTCACCTCTCCGCCCTAATCTAGTCACCTCTCCGCCCTAATCTAGTCACCTCTCCGCCTTGACCTAGTCACCTCTCCGCCCTGATATAGTCACCTCTCCGCCCTAATCTAGTCACCTCTCCGCCCTAATCTAGTCACCTCTCCGCCTTGACCTAGTCACCTCTCCGCCCTAATCTAGTCACCTCTCCGCCTTGACCTAGTCACCTCTCCGCCCTAATCTAGTCACCTCTCCGCCCTAATCTAGTCACCTCTCCGCCCTAATCTAGTCACCTCTCCGCCCTAATCTAGTCACCTCTCCGCCCTAATCTAGTCACCTCTCCGCCCTAATCTAGTCACCTCTCCGCCCTAATCTAGTCACCTCTCCGCCCTAATCTAGTCACCTCTCCGCCCTAATCTAGTCACCTCTCCGCCCTAATCTAGTCACCTCTCCGCCTTGACCTAGTCACCTCTCCGCCCTGATATAGTCACCTCTCCGCCCTAATCTAGTCACCTCTCCGCCCTAGTCTAGTCACCTCTCCGCCCTAATCTAGTCACCTCTCCGCCTTGACCTAGTCACCTCTCCGCCCTAATCTAGTCACCTCTCCGCCCTAATCTAGTCACCTCTCCGCCCTAATCTAGTCACCTCTCCGCCCTAATCTAGTCACCTCTCCGCCCTAATCTAGTCACCTCTCCGCCCTAATCTAGTCACCTCTCCGCCCTAATCTAGTCACCTCTCCGCCCTAATCTAGTCACCTCTCCGCCCTAATCTAGTCACCTCTCCGCCCTAATCTAGTCACCTCTCCGCCCTAATCTAGTCACCTCTCCGCCCTGATATAGTCACCTCTCCGCCCTAATCTAGTCACCTCTCCGCCTTGACCTAACCTCGCAGCACATCATCACATCACTACACACCCGTCCGTCGGCGGTCTCCTTCTCCTGTGACGTCACGTCACCAGTCTGCTCCTCCTCCTCCTCTTCCTCCTCTTCTGTGTCTGAGTTATCTATGCGGGCGAACTTGGCGCTCTCTGGGGATGGCGGGCGACAGGACGTCAGAGTGTGTGACGTCAGTGTGTGATCAGTGTCCCGAAATGTATCGATTTGTGTGGGAAAAGAAACCCAGATGTGAATAATTTTCCACTCCCAAATTATTAATTTATATTGATTCTGACAAAAATATTGACTAAAAATACATGATTTCAATGAAAACTACTGCTTTTCATATTCAAAACAAATCAATAGTGTACCATTTTGTACATAATTGTCCACTCTCATGGTCTTTTTGGGGCTCGAATTTCCCACTCTGACACCGAAGCAAATATGGAATTTTGGGAGAATGTGGTGAGATACGGGTTGGTAGCTGTGGCAACTCGGACAGGGTCGTGGTGTTGTCACGGTCAAATCAGTATCAGATACTGATAACAACCCAGTGTCAAATACATGGCCGTGGTGTTGTCACGGTCAAATCACTGTCAGATACTGATAACAACCCAGTGTCAAATACATGGCCGTGGTGTTGTCACGGTCAAATCAGTGTCAGATACTGATAACAACCCAGTGTCAAATACATGGCCGTGGTGTTGTCACGGTCAAATCAGTGTCAGATACTGATAACAACCCAGTGTCAAATACATGGCCGTGGTGTTGTCACGGTCAAATCAGTGTCAGATACTGATAAAAACCCAGTGTCAAATACTGAACACAGCTGTGTGGCAAATACTGGCCACAACCCAGCACCAAATACTGACCACAACCCAGTGTCAAATACTGACCACAACCCAGCACCAAATACTGACCACAACCCAGCACCAAATACTGACCACAACCCAGCACCAAATACTGACCACAACCCAGCACCAAATACTGACCACAACCCAGCACCAAATACTGGCCACAACCCAGCACCAAATACTGGCCACAACCCAGCACCAAATACTGGCCACAACCCAGCACCAAATACTGGCCACAACCCAGCACCAAATACTGACCACAACCCAGCACCAAATACTGGCCACAACCCAGCACCAAATACTGGCCA
>JAXIVJ010003585.1:90000-92390 GCA_036785665.1 Chirona hameri
AGTACACTAGGTCCACAGTACACTAGGTCCACAGTACACTAGGCCCACAGTACACTAGGTGCACAGTACACTAGGTCCACAGTACACTAGGTCCACAGTACACTAGGTCCACAGTACACTAGGTCCACAGTACACTAGGTCCACAGTACACTAGGTCCACAATATAGGTACTGTATGTTATAGTTACCGGTCTGTCGGTGCGAGGGTGCTGTCCAGCCCGGCCGCCGACTCTGTGAGCTCCATGAGGCCCGTGGCGGCCACGACGCCACCTCTCGACCTGCCTCGGCCCCTGATGCTGCCCCTGGTGTGGACCCTGCCTCGGACCCTGGAGCACCACAGCCACCCCTTGAGGCAGGTACGGCGCGAATAGACCTGTCGGCTGCTGCAGCGGCTGCAAGAGAGGCTGCGGCAGCCACGGCGGCGCGTGAGCCGACAGACGCACCCCCAGCGGCAGTGGCGGCGGCCGGGAACAGTCGAACCCGGGGGGCAGGAGGGCAGGTGGAGCCGCCACCGAGGCGACCGGGGCGGCGCCGGCGGCGCGACCAAGTGCAGTGGACTTCTTGGAGCGAAGCGCAGCCAGGCGCAGCGCTTCCAGGTCGTCCTCAGAGTCGGAGTCGGACGCCATCTCTCGGCAGGTAACAGAAACTGAGCTTCACGACGCGGCCGCAACGGAGTGCTGGTCTGGGTGAAGCAGGCGGCTGGAAGAGATGGGGGTTCGAAGATGAGTTAGGGTAGGCTATCAGGCTACTGCAGTGTCCTAGCATTGGAAAATTGGGGTGGAAAATGACACCCTATGGATACTATTTTCCACTATTTTTTTTTGCTGCGTTTTATTGTGAATTTTCCACTCTTTATTTCAAAATGTATTGGATAATTGGGACCCTGATACTGATGTATGAGTGCAATGATAGGGACAACCCGTGGAGGGAAAGACTGGTAAGAATTGGCATAGGTAATAACTAATTCTGGTAAGCAGGTAATTGGGAATGATAAAGCTGAATACATATGTTTTTGGTTGAATTTTCCACTCTTTATGCTTATTTTTGGCCATAATTTTCCACTCCGCACCCCAGCTCCAGAGCAATCCTAGGACCATGGCCTACTGCGTGACAAGCTTGTTTTGAGATAACACCATAATGAGTCTTGGTCAGTTGTGGACTTTAAAAAAACACCAGGTTTAAGTGAGATATCATCTTTTTCACTAGTTTGAATAATATGCTAATTTAAATATGTCCAGTAAGTTCTTAATTTGCAATTTAACATTGCACAGTTAATGAGAGTGTCAAATTTAATATTATGTTTCTAACGCCATTGCTGATAGAAATGCCCTGATAAGCTGATGACAAATTTGTATTAGTTACCAAAGTGATAATTGATTAAGTTGACGCCTAGTTGATTGACATTGATTGATTAAGTTGATTATGACATGACACATTACTCTGTGGATTACCTCTGTGCCTCAAAAATAAGGTGTCTGATAGTCTGATAGTTCAAGCAAAGTTCCATTGTTCGCTCACTTTTAAACCATCACTGATGATGATGATCTGGGTTTAAGGGCACCGCAGCTACAAGGCTATATGGCGCCCATTAAAACATCACTGCTAAAGGATCCAAAAGCATACTGTTTATCAATCCATCAGATAATAACTTGTGTGTAATGGGCGCAAATTGACCTTAGCAGTCGGTGTAACCTAAAACTGTAACAAACTAACACAAATCAGTACCTACACACTGACAGTGTCCTAGCATTGGGAAATTTAGGTGGAAAATGTCCCCCTATGGATACTATTTTTCCACTCTTTTTCCTGAAATTTACTCTGAATTGTCCACTCCTTATTTTCAAATGTATTGAATAATTGGAAACCTGATACTGGTTTATGGATGTAATGATAGGGACAGCCTGTGGATGGAAAGACGGGTAAGAATTGGCACAGGTAATAACTAATTTTGGGGAGCAGGTAATTGGGTGATAAAGCCTGGTACATATGCTTTTTGGTTGAATTTTCCACTCTTTATGCTTATTTTTAGTCAGAATTTTCCACTCCGCACCCCGGCTCCAGAGCAATCCCAGGAGCCTGTACACACAAGTTGCTTGTTTGTTAAGGTTTTAGGTTACACCGACTGCTAAGGTCAATTTGAGCCCATTACACACAAGTTATTATCTGCTGGATTGATAAACAATATGCTTTTGGATCCTTTAGCAGTGATGTTTTAAAAGTGAGCGAACAATGGAACTTTGCTTGCACAGACTATCAGACACCTGATTTTTGAGGCACAGAAGTAATCCATAGAGGAATTTGTCATGTCATAACTTAGGCATCAACTTAATCAATTATTGGATCAATTGGACGCCCCCGATTTTTTTATCGGGAATATCACGACAATGGAGG
>JAXIVJ010003586.1:0-22500 GCA_036785665.1 Chirona hameri
ATAAAAAAAAATCTGACATTTCTTTTCTTTTTTCTCAAAAGGTGTAAAAATGATGCCCGGAAAGGTACAGAAAGTTTCGCGTCGATATCTGCATTAGTTGTTGAGATATTCTTAATATTCCTAAGGGGGGGGCTAAACCCCCCCCCCGGTGACTCGCGGGTTAAGGGTTCAGAGTAGGAGACAAACTGCAAGCTAACAAATCATTTGTATGTAGGTATGCCTATGATTTGGATTGAATTGCATCAACAATTATTTATTATGAATTTTGCCATTTGAAGGTTCAGTACTGATGTAAAAATGCATTAACCCGCCATTGACTAAGGGGGGGGGGGGGGTTGGCGTTTAACGCCTCGCTGATGAATTTTCGTAATAGCTCAACAACCAATAGCGCTATCAACGTGAAACTTCAGGTACCTTCTTCTAAATCTTTACGTCTTCTGTGAAAAAAATAAAGCAATTTCGTCGAAAAATTTCGAGTTATATCGAATTTTGTGACGTCACTACACACGAGTTTTGCACCAAAATCAGCTAAAATGTAACAGACCGTACAAATGCCATATTTGGAGCAAAATGCAATCCAAGAACGTCAAAATATGGCAATCAGCAAGAATCAGAACATGGCTATCTAGAAATTGTGGATTTTTGGTTTTTGACCCCAAAAGATTCAACATTTTGTTTTGTTGGGGGGGGGGGAATGCCCACAAAATCATTTTTTTCAAAGATATTAAAAAAGCCGGAATATATGTCAGAGAACCACATATGGGAACCTACCATACCGAATTTCAGAATGATATCAACATTTTTGACTGTCTTATGACATCTAAAGAATGGGTAACTCATGACATCATATTACAACAACAACAAAAAACGTGTTTTGGCTTTCATTGACCAGATACAGACAAATAAATGGCACCACCGTATTTCTGGATCAAAATTGGTCTAGAAACATGCCTTTCATATTCAGATTTATCAATTTCACATTTTAACCTTCAGTGACCTGAACTTGACCTGAAATTGACCTTAACTTCACGTAAATGAAGTTAGGTGGTAAAATGACTATCACTATTGAGTTACACGTGGAAATAACTAAAAAAACATGTGTTGCATGACTTTCGTAGATATTTTGAGCATAGTGACCTTTTGTGACCTGACCTTGACCTTGACCTTGGCCAACAATCTCACTTTAGCTCTACCGAGATGTGTATCCTACCTTTGGATGCACTTTGGGTGATCCTGGTCGTAATCGAAGGCTTTGGATGGAAAGTATGGCCTATAAACTCATACGTCGATTTTGACCTCTGACCTGACCGTGACCTGACATTTGACCTCACTTTGATATTTTTAGTATGCTTTAGATTTGTCTCATTGAGAACTTTCGAGTACCACCTTGCACGTCTCGTTGCGATTATTGGTTCGGAAGATAACCAGGGGGCGTTCAACGTCAATGGCGTTCTGCTGAGACCCCAGTCAATGCCGGGTTAACGAAAGGATACAATTGCACTATGAACATAATTTATTCGTCCATGCGTGATTTGTATGTGATAGACAATCTCAGTACCATCATTCAAAGTTACTATACACGTTTTTTTAAAGCTTGGTTTTGATTGGAATGAATCTAATGTATGGTTAAGTATGGTTATGTACAAGTATGATTTTGATACAGATTCAGACCGAATGAATGCAATTTTTAAACAGAGGCCAGTCTAACCAAAAAATCATCACTGCACGCAGAACAAAATAATCACCGCTAAAAAACGAGTCGAGTTTCACCAATAAAAAAATACTGACGGCGCAGTCCGTTTTTTGTTATTGATCGGGATTGATCAAATTCACATTCGATTGGGATCACTGCGTTTGACGATGCGAACCAGCTCACACCATCAAATGTGGTGCATGTTTAAGGAAGATTGGGTGAGTCAGTGCCATGGGAGCGGGGTGTCAAGGGAAGGGATTTCAAAAGCTCCAAGAGACTACTCAAATCGTTGTTGTCCGTTGAATTGACTTTGGATTGGGGTTTGGATTGAAGTTGCCATTTAATTGAGTGGAATTGAATTTGAACTGGCTGTTTCTGTTGAATATGATTATTGCGTGAGGTCTGTGTATATCTGCTTCAGTCACTGGCTTCTGAGCTTGTAAATATTGATGTCGCCGTATGCCACGCTCGTGAGCTATCTGTACTTATGATTTACTTCATTTTGTTTGCAGATAATGTCTACAAGGTATGCCACTTTTGGGGAAGTATTCAATCTGACACTATCTATACGAACACAAATACTGGCCTTTTAGTTTTTACACCCAATGTAGGCGTTTCCCTTCATGTAATCGTTTCAGTAAAAGAAGATAACATTTCGTATTATTCTAATCACTTTCAGTTGGTTTAGCGGGCCAAACATTTCCAGGCAGATGAGAACGTTTGCTCAAAAATACTCCTTCGAACTTTTTGGCGAAATCCTAGGAGTGACACCCTTTATTTGTGTGGTTTTTGTGAGAAAGGTGATTTTTGTGTAAATATAATTGTATTACAAACTGTCATTTGTAGATCAGAATGTTTTATTTCGTGAACTCTTTGGATAAGCTTAACTTCGATTGAGACGGAAATAATATTATTTTGTATATTAATCTCAATTTGTTAGGGATCTTAGGAAAGAAATAGATGTACTGCCCCTTGGTCAGTTGTAAAATGTTATAATACCTCAGGCGAATCTACAGACTATCGCAATTACATCTTTAGCAAATGTGAAATAACGAAAACCTACGTTCGTCAGACTTCATCAAAACGATGAGCTCACTGAACGCTGCACCGATTCACTGATCCTTCCCATCACAGGCTGCAGTGAGCCATTTGAACAATGCACGGCCTGCTTCACCTCTTTGTCGTACCGCCAGCAGCACGTTAGGCGCCTCACTGCAGTCTCCTAATCGTCTCCGCCGCCGTCTCCGCCGCCGTCTCCGCCGCCGTCGCCGCCGCCGTCGCCACCACCTTCTCCGTCGCCACCACCGTCCAGACCGACAGCACCGGCGGCGTCGGCGGCAGCGTCGTTGGCGGCATTGGCGGCGCCATCGGCCGCATCAGCCGCGCTCTCCGCCGCACCATTGACGGCGTCGCCTGCTGTCTCGGTCGCTGCTGCGGCCTCCTCCTTGGCGCCGTTCAGCGCACCACTCACGGCGTTGGTGGCGCTTCCTGCGGCGTTTTGTGCAGCTTCAGTTGCGTTTTCGGCGGCGTCCCTGGCAGCGCCGGTGGCGTTCTCGACAGCCTCGCTGGCCGCGTTTTTGGCTCCGTCGGCGGCTCCTCGCGCGGTCGTCTCGGCCTCGGCGCGAGCGCTGCCGGTCGCCGTCGAGAGCTGAGCGGAACCCGCGGCGTTCAGTTTGTCCATGTCAGGCATGCCCTGTTCTAGCACGCCTCCGAGTCCTCCGGCCGCCGGCACGGCCGATCTCGGGAACCGTTCACCTGCGGACAGATACCATTCAGACGGCTGTCAGTGCAGTGTTGACACGGCTTCAGACGGCTGTCAGTGCAGTGTTGACACGGCTTCAGACGGCTGTCAGGGCAGTGTTGACATGGCATCAGACGGCTGTCAGTGTAGTGTCAGTTGTGTCAGTGCAGTGGTCAGTTGTGTCAGTACAGTGTCAGTTGTGTCAGTACAGTGTCAGTTGTGTCAGTGCAGTGTCAGTTGTGTCAGTTGTGTCAGTACAGTGTCAGTTGTGTCAGTATAGTATCAGTTGTGTCAGTGCAGTGTCAGTTGTGTCAGTACAGTGTCAGTTGTGTCAGTGCAGTGTCAGTTGTGTCAGTGCAGTGCCAGTTGTGTCAGTACAGTGTCGGTTGTGTCAGTGCAGTGTCAGTTGTGTCAGTGCAGTGTCAGTTGTGTCAGTTGTGTCAGTACAGTGTCAGTTGTGTCAGTGCAGTGTTGACACGGCTTCAGACGGCTGTCAGTGTAGTGTCAGTTGTGTCAGTGCAGTGTCAGTTGTGTCAGTGCAGTGTCAGTTGTGTCAGTTGTGTCAGTACAGTGTCAGTTGTGTCAGTGCAGTGTCAGTTGTGTCAGTGCAGTGTCAGTTGTGTCAGTTGTGTCAGTACAGTGTCAGTTGTGTCAGTACAGTGTCAGTTGTGTCAGTGCAGTGTCAGTTGTGTCAATTGTGTCAGTTGTGTCAGTGCAGTGTCAGTTGTGTCAGTACAGTGTCAGTTGTGTCAGTGCAGTGTCAGTACAGTGTCAGTTGTGTCAGTTGTGTCAGTACAGTGTCAGTTGTGTCAGTGCAGTGTCAGTACAGTGTCAGTTGTGTCAATGCAGTGTCAGTTGTGTTATGCAGTGTCAGTTGTGTCAGTGCAGTGTCAGTTGTGTCAGTGCAGTGTCAGTTGTGTCAGTACAGTGTCAGTTGCGTCAGTGCAGTGTCAGTTGTGTCAGTTGTGTCAGTTGTGTCAGTTGTGTCAGTTGTGTCAGTACAGTGTCAGTTGGGTCAGTGCAGTGTCAGTTGTGTCAGTTGTGTCAGTTGTGTCAGTTGTGTCAGTTGTGTCAGTTGTGTCAATTGTGTCAGTACAGTGTCAGTTGTGTCAGTACAGTGTCAGTTGTGTCAGTCCAGTGTCAGTTGTGGCAGTGCAGTGTCAGTTGTGTCAGTACAGTGTCAGTTGTGGCAGTGCAGTGTCAGTTGTGGCAGTACAGTGCAAGTTGTGCCTGTGCAGTGCCAGTTGTGTCAGTGCAGTGTCAGTTGTGTCAGTACAGTGTCAGTTGTGTCAGTGCAGTGCCAGTACAGTGTCAGTTGTGTCAGTTGTGTCAGTTGTGTCAGTACAGTGTCGGTTGTGTCAGTGCAGTGTCAGTTGTGTCAGTTGTGTCAGTGCGGTGTCAGTTGTGTCAGTGCAGTGTCAGCTGTGTCAGTGCAGTGTCAGTTGTGTCAGTGCAGTGTCAGTTGTGCCAGTGCAGTGTCAGTTGTGTCAGTGCAGTGTCATTTGTGTCAGGGCAGTGTCAGTTGTGTCAGTGTAGTGTCAGTTGTGGCAGTGCAGTGTCAATTGTGTCAGTACAGTGTCAGTTGTGTCAGTGCAGTGTCAGTTGTGTCAGTGCAGTGTCAGTTGTGCCAGTGCAGTGTCAGTTGTGTCAGTGCAGTGTCAGTTGTGTCAGTGCAGTGTCAGTTGTGTCAGTTGTGTCAGTGCAGTGTCAGTTGTGGCAGTGCAGTGTCAGTTGTGGCAGTACAGTGTCAGTTGTGTCAGTGCAGTGTCAGTTGTGGCAGTGCAGTGTCAGTTGTGTCAGTGCAGTGTCAGTTGTGTCAGTGCAGTGTCAGTTGTGTCAGTGCAGTGTCAGTTGTGTCAGTGCAGTGTCAATTGTGTCAGTTGTGGCAGTGTAGTGTCAGTTGTGTCAGTACAGTGTTGACACGGCTTCAGACGGCTGTCAGTGCAGTGTCAGTTGTGTCAGTTGTGGCAGTGCAGTGTCAGTTGTGTCAGTGCAGTGTTGACACGGCTTCAGACGGCTGTCAGTGCAGTGTCAGTTGTGTCAGTGCAGTGTCAGTTGTGTCAGTGTGGTGTCAGTTGTGTCAGTGCAGTGTCAGTTGTGTCAGTGCAGTGTCAGTTGTGTCAGTACAGTGTCAGTTGTGTCAGTGCAGTGTCAGTTGTGCCAGTGCAGTGTCAGTTGTGTCAGTGCAGTGTCAGTTGTGTCAGTTGTGTCAGTGCAGCGTCAGTTGTGTCAGTACAGTGCCAGCTGTGTCAGTGCAGCGTCAGTTGTGTCAGTACAGTGCCAGCTGTGTCAGTGCAGTATCAGTTGTGTCAGTACAGTGTCAGTTGTGTCAGTTGAGTCAGTGCAATGTCGGTTGTGTCAGTGAAGTGTTGGCACGGCTTCAGACGGCTGTCAGTTGTGTCAGTGCAGTGTCAATTGTGTCAGTGCAGTGTCAGTTGTGTCAGTGCAGTGTCAGTTGTGTCAGTGCAGTGTCAGTTGTGTCAGTGCAGTGTCCGTTGTGTCAGTTGTGTCAGCGCAGTGTCAGTTGTGTCAGTGCAGTGTCAGTGCAGTGTCAGTTGTGCCAGTGCAGTGTCAGTTATGGCAGTGCAGTGTCAGTTGTGGCAGTGCAGTGTCAGTTGTGTCAGTGCAGTGTCAGTTGTGTCAGTGCAGTGTCAGTTGTGTCAGTGCAGTGTCCGTTGTGTCAGTACAGTGTCAGTTGTGTCAGTGCAGTGTCAGTTGTGTCAGTGCAGTGTCAGTTGTGTCAGTGCAGTGTCATTTGTGTCAGTGCAGTGTCAGTTATGTCAGTGCAGTGTCAGTTGTGTCAGTTGTGTCAGTGTAGTGTCAGTTGTGTCAGTGCAGTGTTGACACGGCTTCAGACGGCTGTCAGTTGTGTCAGTGCAGTGTCAGTTGTGTCAGTGCAGTGTCCGTTGTGTCAGTACAGTGTCAGTTGTGTCAGTGCAGTGTCAGTTGTGTCAGTACAGTGTCAGTTGTATCAGTGCAGTGTCATTTGTGCCAGTGCAGTGCCAGTTGTGTCAGTGCAGTGTCAGTTGTGTCAGTTGTGTCAGTGCAGTGTCAGTTGTGTCAGTGCAGTGTCAGTTGTGTCAGTGCAGTGTCAGGTGTGTCAGTGCAGTATCAGCTGTGTCAGTACAGTGTCCACACGGCTTCGGTAGTGGGAACCGTATACAAGAACACTAAGCAATGGGTTCCGGTGTAAATGTGAACGCGAACCGACGGGGGCGGATATCCGCCCCCCCCCCCCCCCCCTCCTGAGTCTTTTCTTGCATAGCGATAACAAAATGGCGGGGCGCAGCGCAGACAAATGAAACATTGCTGTTAGGCATCAATTACCCACATGGTGTGCAATTTCTTTCCTCAGGTCATCTCTGGTCAGGTCAACAGGTCATGTCAAGTGACAGGATAAATCCATATAAATCCATAGGAAATGACTAAATTTGACCATTTTTCACCGAAATCTCCATTCTAGTGCCAATTACAAAGTCCCATGTCACATTTTTGTTCTTTGGCCTCTACGAGGTCACAAGATCCACGAGGACTCTCTACGAGGTCAACTCGGTGACCGAGTGGTCAGTTGTATAATGTTATAATACCTCAGGTTTTTCTTCAATAACTCTGTACCAAATCAAGGCAGAGCAATGGAGTTTTCACAATTGTGTTAGGCTCATAGAGACGCACCAGTTGATGATAAAGTGAATTTGAAAACTGACCTGACCTTGACCTGACCTTAGGTCAGATCATGTGTTTTATATGACATAACTAGGTCACCCGATATGCCATTCGATGCGTCTCGTCGAGTGAAACACAATGGTGAAAATTGTATCACTTAATCATGTTCCTGTCAAAAGTTATTCTTTACAACATTTCGGCGATTTTGGCGGCGATTTTGTTTCAAGTTCAATGACCTCTGCTGACCTAACGGTTGAGCGGAGTGCAAATCTAATAAACTGCATTAATAAAAAAATAATTGTTCAGTTTAGCTATCAGTTTTCTGTGTGTCCCTAGCTTTTTTTAGTTCTCGAGATATAAACGGGTTTGTTAATGATACCAATATATGGCCGAAATGTGACATTAAGGGACCCTCGGTGACCTCAATATTGACCTGACCTAAAAATGACCAGAATATTTTCGATAGAGCTTGTCTCCAGCTATCTAACACTTTTTTTCTTGTCGCCACGTTGTGTGTTTTTTTTTAGATTATATGGGGGGCGGGTATCCTGATGGAGCATTTTTTCAAGCCCCCCCCCCCCCCCTCCCTCCCCCGTCGGTTCGAAGTTGGCGCGGACCCGCGTCGGTGCGCGGGTTAAAAGGAAGAGTTTAACATGTCACGCAACCGTTCTAGCTTAGCCCGTGAGAATAAACCGTTTGAAATCAAGATAATTTCGGGCACCTAGCTCAACGGCAACCTGGTTCGACTTCGAATTTTGTAATTACTTGTGATAACTCTACACATTTTTATAATAGGGGAATTTTCCGCGTTCGAAGTAAGCACAAAGTGATGATACAATTAGGTCATGAGTTGATCGCATATTGCCTACATTTAAAGTGTTCATTGTGTCATGCTTTTGAACACATGTTCTTTTTCAATTTCTTTGGGATGTTAAGAGGAATAACATTATACATTTTATCATCATTGTTTTCTCTTCTTTATTTGTTTAACCCTATTTGTAACAGGGGGCCGGATTCTGGCAGACTACATCGCAGGCCTCAGGCGCAACGGCCGCTTGCTCCCCAGAATCCCTAAAGCGGCTCGCATTGCAGTGGCCGGTGCTCTCGCTCAGCGCATCACGGCGACGGTCTCGGAGGGTACGCAAGCAGCCTGGAAATATTTTTTAGGCTTCGCTTACGCTACTCTTCGCGTCGATTTCTCCGGCAAGCAGCCACACAAATTATCACACGCAGCTGAAATTCGCCGCAACATCGCCTGCTATGAAGAATGTAATGAAGTCCCTGACGTTCAGCCCGCTCAGCGCGCCCCGCCCGCGGCTGCCCGCCGAACGACTGTACAGATCATGTCTCGCAGAGCATCATCAAAGCTAGCCGACGGAGACGTGCGCGGCGCTCTACGGGTGCTAACTTCCGACGACTCGTTCGCGCATCCATCGGACGAAGTTGTTGCCTGCATCAGTGATAAACACCCTGAACCACCTGCCGACCTGCGCGACTTCCGGCCACCCACTGACGATGTTGCTCCACAGATTGCAACCGAAGCCGACGTTCTGCGAGCTATCAACTCATTCCCGCCCAGCTCAAGTGCCGGCCTAGACGGCATCCGGCCTGTCCACCTTCGCTTCCTCGTGTCGCGTTCGGCGTCAGAAGCTGGAGCACGACTCCTCACAGCGCTCACCAGGGTGAAGAATCTTGCACTCAGCGGCCACATTCCTGACTTCGCTGCCGAAACTTTCTACGACGCATCCCTCATCGCGCTTAGAAAGGAGGACGGCGGCCTACGGCCGATTGCAATCGGCAGCGTGTATCGGCGCAACGCCGCCAAGATTGCCGTCTCCAGCATGCCTTCACGCATCGGCGCGGAACTTCGGTCAGCTCAACTTGGAGTGGCCACGCGTTCCGGATGTGAAGCAGCTGTACACGCAGTCAGGAGCTTCGTCACGGCCACCGCTGAGTCCAACCAGCAGGATGTCATTGTCAAGCTCGACATAGTCAATGCTTTTAACACGGTGCGCCGCGATAACATGCTAGAAGCGGTGCGTACTCGTCTTCCTGCCATTTACCCTCTCGTGTGGCAGTCCTACAGCAGCGCCTCACCACTCTACATTGACAGCAAGAAGATCTGGTCTCGCACTGGCATACAGCAGGGAGACCCGCTCAGTTCACTCCTATTCGCGCTGGCTGTAGACGACGTCGCTAAAACGGCGGACACCGACATTAACGTCTGGTAACTGGACGCCGCTACCCTCGGAGGACCGCTGGAGCTCGTCACCAGAAAGATCTAGCGAATCAAAACCAGTCTTGAGAAGCTAGGACTGAAGATAAACAGCACCAAATGCGAAGTCATCCTGTTGGGAGGTGCCGCGTCCCATTGGCACAACATCGCCATGGACACTCTGCGGACTGTGTTGCCGGACGTCCGTGAAACTGACGTCCACAGCATGCAGCTGCTGGTATCTCCAATATGCGCAGAACAAGTACGGGAGCAGCTACTGAGTGGGGAGCAGATGGTGAGCCGACTCGTGGCGAGAGTGCACAAGTTTGAAGAGGCGCACCAGGCATTTTTCTTACTTAAGAACTACGTCTCAGCACCAAGGCTTCTGTACCTACTGCGCAGCGCCCCCGCGTACCAACACCCCTCTCTGCTAGCTAGAATCGACGAGGTCGTCCGTCGCGGTGCCGTCATGATCACCAACGTTGACCTGCATGGCAATTCCTGGCGACAAGCGACTCTGCCGGCACGTCTGGGTGGTCTCGGTGTCCGAACAGTGTCTGATCTGGTTCCCTGCACTGCACGTGAAAAAACAATTATCTTAGGAGACTACTTCATGAAAACGGAAGTTTTTTCTTGAGTGATTGAATTGGAAGTTTGTATGCATCCCTTTCTTTCAATGATAGACAAAACAGTGCACCTGATGCAATTCAAGCACACATTCACTTAACCCTTGAACACTTACCCGGTGACACTCAACCCGCGCCCCGCTGGAGGGGGGGGGGGGGGCAGAATCTGCCCTCCCTCCAGTATTTTCTCAATAACTTGAAAACTATGATAGATATCAACGTCTACCTTTCAGTACCTTATGCTGCATCAATTATACGTTTTCGCACTAAATTCCAATGCAATGTATGAAGTATTTTGGGAGATAATGACGTTATAATGACGTCATGCCATGCAATTTTTGGTGAAAAAACGATGCATGTTTGAACAATCGTAGAAAATAGAGGTTTGAAGCAAATTGCAAAACAATAACGTCAAAAGAAAATAAATGACATATTCTCTTCAAAATGGTGATCTACGATTTTCGATTTGTTTTTGTTTTTGACCCCCCCCCACTCCTCTCCCCCCCCCCAAAAAAAAGTTTTTTCGGGGGGAATTTTTTGTTGTTGTAAATTTGAAGTGAATTTCTTAAGTTCGAATACCAAAATAAGGTGACCGGCCTAAATCCGCGGAGAAAAAAAAATGAGGGTACCTTTTTGCCACAAAAATATGCCTCCCTCCGCCACGGAGAGAGGCTGGATCCGCCAGTGAGCCGGTCACACCAACTTTTGCAACGATTCTCCACCCATATTTGGCAATAAGCAGCATTGGGTATGGAAAAGAGCGACATACGTTGCTTCTCTTCAGCCTTAATTTGTGCCGTAGTATTGCCAAAGGCTCTCCCCCCCCCCCCATTTCAAAGTAGTTCCCACGCCCCTGCCCTGCTCCGTCCCAGTCCTTTACGACACTTCCCCTGCCTGTCCCCTTCCCCTGCCTTGCTACTGCATCTCACTACTTTCCCGTCCCTGCTTTTGGGTTCCCTGACGTGCCCACCCCGTGCCTGTCCCTGCACCCTGACTCTGCTCTGGCTCTACACTGACTGACTGACCTGCGTCCGGTGGCTGTGGCGAAACCACATCTCCGCTGACGCTGCTGGCGCAGACGCCCATGGTGCCGCCGGCGACCGTGTCGCTCCCAAACTGACAGTGGCCTGCCCACCGCCGCCGCTGTCGCCGCCGTCGGTCGGTCGGTCGGTCGGTCGGTCGGTCGGTCGGTCGGTCGGTCGGTCGGTCGGGCGTCGTCATTGATTCTGTAGGAATGCGGCCACCACGGCTGCAGCTACACAAACATACCGACTAAATAATGGGTCCTGCGGCAGGGCTGGGTGGGCTGAAGCCCCAGGGCAGACCTGGCGCCGGACAGGGTGTCGCCGATCAACGCTGCGTGGCGTGACACTTGCCCCGCGTGGCCGGATGCTGGCCACGCGGGGCCACAGGAAATGCTGGCCACGCGGGGCACAGGACATGCTGGCCACGCGGGCCACAGGACATGCTGGCCACGCGGGGCCACAGGAAATGCCGGCCACTCGGGGCCACAGGAAATGTTAGCCACGCGGGGCCACAGGAAATGCTAGCACAAGCATGAGATGCGTAGTTACTGTTGTATCGCAAGCCTGCATGTATTGCATAGGCGTGTTCTAAGCTGTTCCTTTAGAAAATAGGTAGGTTCAGTCGCTGATAGCGTGTCAGGAAAATGACGCAATAGAAAAGGAATGTGACATCAACGTGTCATCTTTATATATGTCACAGGCAATGTGAAGAATCAGACATTCTATAGAATGCCCAGCCGGTCAGGCATTCTGTAGATTGCCTGGATATGTGCGTTTTTACATGACCTATTCTATTAAACAAGATATCACATGGCATTAGTCTTGACGCGCCTGTCACAAGGAGAAGCAGATCTGTTCAATAAATATAACTGCAGCCCATACTAGCTTTCAAAACGTTCATCGAAGAAGGTGAAAGATCACAGTCACCATTGCTAGATACAAAAAGTGTCAATGTCAGTAATTATTACCGCTTTTTGGATGCCTGATGAGCAGACTATTCAATGAAAGCAGATTACGTGCCACTGGAATAACCTTGCCCTGGTACCAGCATTAGTCCCATTCAATCAAGAAATACCGTCACAAAACCAAGTCCAAGCTCATTGGTACCTAATTCATCATCACGCTTTGCTGTGAGGGGCATTGCATTGATTAATCGTAGTTCTATATGTGCTCCGAGCCGCCTCGTCTGCTACGTTTTTGATCATTCAGTGACTATGTTAAAGTGACTAACAAGCGGCGGGTATGGACGCATAATTAACTCCAGTGACAAGCAAATATTATACCATTGCCACTGCAAAAAAGACATGTGCACAGTTTAATCGCATTCCGCCACTGTAGCTACTAGTCATTCATATCACATTTATTTCAAGTGATGTTCATGGACTATTAGTTAGAAGTGTGTCCAAGTGTACAAGTATATGGCAAATGTTTAGGTATTATATAGAATGCCTGACAGTTCTGGTTAGACATTCTATAGAATGCCTGACCAGTTAGGCATTCTATAGAATGCCTAGGCAATCTACAGAATGCCTGACCGACTAGGCATCTGTAGAATGCCTAGGCATTCCATAGAATGCCTGACCAGTTAGGCATTCTACAGAATGCCTGATTCTTCACATTGCCTGTAACCAGAGGCGTATCCAGGGGGTGCAAATGGTGCTCCTGCACCCGGGAGATTTTGCCGGGCTCCCTATGCCCGGCTGCAACCTCACGGCCTGTCATTTTATGTTGTTGTAAAATACCATGAAAGAAGCGGATACAAAGCCCTCTCACACAATACAACGACTCTCCTAGTCTGTCAGAGAGCCCTATGATAAGGAGGTAGATCCCTTTCGTGAGCCCTCTCAGCAGGCACGTAGCTAGGGGGGGGGGCGGGTGCCCCCTCCCCCACCCCCCTGGTGGGGAGGGGGGGGGGGGGCACCCTGGCGGGTGCCCCCCCCCCCCCACCCCTGGAGGCCAGGAGGGCCTTTTTCGGCGGCGGAGGGCCGCCGAAAAGGGCCCTCCTACGAGACCGCGCGAAGCGCGGTATCATGGGCTCTTTACCACGCGAAGCGTGGTCTTTAGAGAGTTTAGAGCACTTCAGAGGCTCTTTAGGGCCCCCAGGACCCTCTCTGAAAGCCCAGAGGGCTCCTTGGACGTTCAAAAGAGCCCTGTGCATGTCAGATGGGCCCCATGGCCAGACCGAAAGGGCCCGGAGCGGGTCAGAGGGCCCCCTGAATACGTCGAATGGCCCCTAGCCAGCACAGAGGGGCCCCTGGGCAGGTCGAGAGGCCCCTGAGCATGTCGGCAGAGCGACAAAGAAGCCCGCACAGTCCCTTGTCAGGTAATCAGGGCCCCTTAGCAGGTTGGAGGGCCATTGAACAGACCCCAGAGGGCCCCTGGGAAGTGCAAAGGGCCCCTGCGCAGGTCAGAGGGCCCGACCAGACCGAATGGGCCCCTAGGTGGGTCAGGACGGCCCCTGAACATGCCGAATGGGCCCCTAGTCAGCAAGGAGCGGCCCCAGGACAGGTCGGAGGGCCCTCGGAGCATGTCGCAAGGCGATAAAGCAGCCAGCGCAGTCCCTTGCCAGATCGGAAGGGCCCCTTAGAAGGCTGGAGGGCCCCTGGACAGACCAGAGGGGCCCTGGAAAGTTCGAAATGCCACTGTGCAGATCGGAGGAGCCCCTGACCAGACCGAAAGGGCCCCTGGGCGGATAAGAAGGGCCCCCGAGCATGCCAAATTGGCCCCTACTCAGCACGGAGGGGCCCCAGGGCAGGTCGGAGGGCCCCTTGAGCATATCGACAGGGCGACAAAGCAGCCAGCGCAGTCCGACCAGAAGAGTCGCTGGGCAGATCGGAGAGGCTCCTGGGAAAGTCCAAGGGGACCCTAGCTAGACCGAAACGGTCCCTGGGCCGGTCGGAAGACCCTTGAACATGCTGGATGAGTTCCTAGCCAGACTGGAGGGGCCCCTGGGCAGGTCGGAGGGGCCCCTGAGCATGTCGGCAGGGTGACAAAGCAGCCAGTTCAGTCCCTGGCCAGGTCGGAAAGACCTCTGAACAGGCCGAATGGGCCCCTTGGCACATAAGATGGGCTTCTTGGAAGGTCAGAGGAGTCCCTGGTCGGACCGGAAGGGCCCAAAGCATGTAGAGCTCCCAGATAAGGATTAAATACAAAGAAGACTTACTCCACAATAAAAATATTAAAATCGGAGCTTTCGGGTATATTGTAACACCCTTAGTCAGCGATTAAGAAGCATTCGGTAACAGGCCATTGCTCGTCTATAAGACGATCAATTACATGTTACCGAATGCCTCTTAATCGCTAACTAAGGGTGTTACAATATGCCCGCAAGCTCCGGTTTTAATATTTCTTGTAGAGTAAGCCCTCTTTGTATTTAATATATATCACCCACTCCACATCATGTCTTTCCGCGGATCCCAGATGAGTCTCTGAACAGGTCAGAAGGGCGTTGAAAAGGTCGGAGAGGCCCCTAGACGATCTGAAGGGACCCTGGGCCTTTCAACAGTAAGAATGCAGTTGTCCAGGGAATACAACTCAAATTGTTTTACTTCACTTTAGCACTTTTTTATACCGCACTTTTAAACGCACAATAACATTTTTAGAGGTCCGCACCATACGCAATGCGACGCATTGATGAGAATGATGAGAAATATCTAGGGCATAAGACTACAAATTTCGCGCCGCTCCGCGGCGCAATTTCTTTAAGAGTTCCAGGTCTTGAGCTTAAAAAAATATCCCAAGTTGGTATAGCTGATTCCAAATTGGTGTCGCTGGTTCCAAAGTTGATATGTCAGTTTGCTAACTCCAGCTCTTAAAAGTTGGTATGGCCCATGCCATACCTGTCATACTGCATTTTCCATCCGTGTAACGTGCCTTTTCATCCGTTTTGTTTGGCCCTTTCAACGCTTGGGAAGGGGCCCTTTCAGCGCTCGGGAAAGGGGCCCTTTCGAAGCGCCGCCTCCCCCCCTGGGCGAAATCCTTGCTACGTGACTGCCTCTTAAGCCTGGAATGGGCCCAAATGCCGTTTCGGATATTTATGGGGACTGCCCCCCCCCCCCCTTACTGTGACGGGCCCCCCGACTGGATGCACCTGTCTCGAAAAATGTTGGCTACGCCCCTGCCTGTAACATATGTTGATACATTGTTTCAGTTTTTTTCGGACTAATTCTTATTTACACTACGTATATATATTCTTATTATATTCTTATTTACTCTACTATATATTCTTAAGAATATAATAAGAATACTATATATTCTTATTTACACTACACTACGTGTAGTGCACAGTGATGATAGCACAGCACAGTGATACAGGTGCACAGTGATGACAGCACAGCACAGTGATACAGTTGCACAGTGATGACAGCACAGCACAGTGATACAGGTGCACAGTGATGGCAGCACAGCACAGTGATACAGGTGCACAGTGATGACAACACAGCACAGTGATACAGGTGCACAGTGATGACAGCACAGCACAGTGATACAGGTGCACAGTGATGACATCACAGCACAGTGATACAGGTGCACAGTGATGACAGCACAGCACAGTGATACAGGTGCACAGTGATGACAGCACAGCACAGTGATACAGGTGCACAATGATGACAGCACAGCACAGTGATACAGGTGCACAGTGATGACAGCACAGCACAGTGATACAGGTGCACAGTGACGACAGCACAGCACAGTGATACAGGTGCACAGTGATGACAGCACAGCACAGTGATACAGGTGCACAGTGATGACAGCACAGCACAGTGATACAGGTGCACAGTGATGACAGCACAGCACAGTGATACAGGTGCACAGTGATTACAGCACAGCACAGTGATACAGGTGCACAGTGATGACAGCACAGCACAGTGATACAGGTGCACAGTGATGACAGTTAATAACACGCGCACCGACTCAGGCCACACCCCCCCCCCCGTTTTTTTCGTGGATAGTGGGAAAACAGCGGCGCGCTGCGCCACCAAATTTGGCATAGCTGTTTCGGCATCAATTACCCACATTATGTTATTGTTTAATCTCATGACATCTCAGGTCAGGTCAACAGGTCACGGCAAGTGACCTCGAAACAAGTTTGCGAAAGTTGGTGATCGTGCCATGCTACAGTGTTTGATCGACACTGTAGCAGTGTACGAGTGGTTTGCAACTTACAAGATTTGATTAGGTCATTAGTAACTACAATTCATATATGTCGGATTTTTTGTCTGATGATGGTGACCGTGACTGTGACATCCCCATTATAAGTCAATGGCGAAAAATGAAAACGCGCAAAATCCATGGAAATGACTAAATGTGACCAGTTTTCACCAGATCCATCATACTTGTGCCAAATACCATGTGCGTCGGCGGCGGGGGGACGCGTCCCCCCCCCCCCCCAAGAAAGCAGACTTGCTTGATTTTTTTTTGCTGAATTCGTTCCAAAGGATATGAAACTTAATTTATTCTTAGCTCTAATTACAAGTAATTTGTAACCATATATCCTGAGTCCTTTCTTTGTACTTACAGATGTAAGTACTTAATTACTTTGTAGAAAATAAAATTGTGATATGGCAGCTAAAAGTTGATACACAAGATTGGCTTCTGCTATGATTGAATGTCAAGTTCATCCATTCATTCACCATTCATTCCAAGGCCTTAGACCTTAGATACAATTCAGCCAAGGCAGCGAATAGTGTGACGTCATGGGTACATCCAAGGGCGTTGCCGTTTGGGGGGACACCATCCCCCCCCCCCCGCCTGTCGTCAGGCTGGGGGGATTATCCCCCCCCCCAGTTTTGGAGACATAAATCCATACTTTGTTCGGAAATATTGCAGGTTTCAATATCATACAAGCATTTTTGAAAAAGTATCAGTGCAATGGAAGAATGGAAGGGATCAGGATGATATTTGTACTTTCCTTGAAGGAAGTTGACAGGAATTTAAATGGAATTTCAGTAGCAGAAAAATGGTCATATTATGGCGTTAATGTGCCCTATTTGTAGTTGAGGCACACTTTGTGCTTGCTGAAAGGAAACACCGGCGGATAGTTTTACGACATTAACTCTTTTTTTGTACAAGTTTTCAGTCACTGCGACCGAATAGCTGCAAAGAAATATGTTTCTGAAAACCATGGCTACGGTCGGGCCGCTCATACGTAGATTTTCCCCCTAGTTAACGGATGACCTCGTTCCGCTCGGTAATCAAAGATTCAAACTGGTTCTCACTCCTCAAACTGGCCGGGTCCTGACCTAGGAAATGTATCCATTCAAAAGCTTCAGACTACATTTATCAAATTAAATATGCTAGCCATTTCGTTCAAGTTCTGCCCCAAATGCGTTCAAATTTTACAAACCGAGGTAGTTTTCGGATAACTACTACATCCATTACTCCAAGTACATGAGCTACTTCATCCGCATCCGTTTCGGCCAGCCGTCCACACACAACTACCCCGCACAACGAGCCGGCGGCAGTCACCGGTTCCGGGACGATCCGTCCTCCTGTACAGTTACGGGCACCCCCGGTCGGCAAGCATGCAGAACTGTGAGATGCGCTGAGCTTATGAAGAAGATAGAAAAAACACGCCAGTGACTTTGTATCGCACCACCGACCTCATAAATATATATATATATATATATATATATATCAAACCCCTGACCCTGACCCCCATGACCACCGAGCTAGTGTCTCCCGAAAGCAAAAAGTCAGTCCAGTGGCAGCCGGAAGGGGCATATAAGTTCTGATATTCACGGCATATTAAGAATAATTAGAATTGCAGTCTATTGTGATCATGGATCGACGCAAAATTTGCCTACGATAGTGCGACCCTATACATCCCCACTAACATGCCAAATTTCGCGGTTTTGACTGCAAGGTGCGCGGAGTTATTAAGTAATCGGATGACATCCGAACGGACAGACGGACAGGTGGTTGCTACTTTTTATAATTAGTATGAAATAGCCTTCTATGTAACACGAATAACTAGAATATGTATCCCAAACAGCGATGAGCGAATCGCCTGGCAGGCCCTGTTGAATATAGAGTCGTTTGAACAATATACCATGAAGATTTCCGAAGAAGTTGTTTTTCATCTATCACCCGTTATAATAGTTAAAAAAACGAAATATCATGACCTTTACCTCGAAAATATGAAAAATCCGATGTTATCAAAACGTTATGATCACGTAGTAATATTTTGGCCACAGGCTTTTATCAAACAGTAAAACAGTAAAAACAGTTAAATTATCACAAGTATGTTCCTCGCACATAGGTGTCGATTTATATACTTTTAAGGTAGCCCTCCTCCCCCAACGTTGAGTTCACCCCTCCCCCCACCCCAATGGTACCCTCTGCCCCCCAATGGTACCACCCCCCCCCCCCACCCCCCCCCCCCCAATGTTTTTGGCTGCTGGCGGATCCAAGAGGGGGTAAAGCGGCCAAGCCTCCCAAACCGCCTGAAATGGGCAACAAATTGACACGTTTCTTTTTTTTAAAGAAAGTCTACGCAGTTTTTACTAAGAACATTTTGTTTTGAATCACCTCTTTGTGTATAAAGATGCGAAATTCGGTTAATTTTTAACATATTTGCAATGTTTGATTTTTAGGGCATTTTTCCGAAGAAATAGTTTTTTTATTAATTTCTTTTAAATGTTTTTTAGGGGTCAGAAACCAAAGTTTCACAAATACGAGAATATTTTTGTAGCCCTTGCCATTTGCTATTTTCTGACGTTTTTTATTGCATTTTGCTCAAAATATAGACTTTGTATGATCTCTTAAAGTTTAGCTGATTTTTTATTCGCCAAAGTCGTGTGTAGTGACGTCACTAAATTCGTAATATCTAAATTTGTATCGACAAAATTGCTTCATTTATACACATAAGACGTAAAATTGGTGTAGGAGAAGGTACCCAAAGTTTCACGTTGATATTGTAACGGGGTTTCGCTTCGCTTTTCTGTTCGTTCAATTGCCATTTCTTGCAACATTGCAACATTTTTCGAAATTTTTGAAAACTCTTTTTCCGGTTAATTTTGGGTTGCTGAATGCATTGACATAAATTTTGAGGCTCTCTGGCTTAATCTGAAACAGTTAGAGCTGCTTGCAACAATTTTCAACAAATTGCAACATTTTTGAAATTTTGCTCACGGGGTTTTCTTGAGATCAGGGATCGAAATATGGCACTTTCAGAATGTTATACCCCCTTGTTTTCGAGATATTACTAAATTTTGTGGTTGCAAATGCAGAATCGAACTAGACCCGTACATACATTTGTTTAATTTGGAGGCAAGTCAATCATCGGCGAGCACATAGGTCGCTGCACGGTTAGGGTGGGTGGTGGTGAAATTTTGCGGGTTAATAGGAAATTGGTCCGGTGGAATAAGGTCCGGGTTCCTTGTTCGTGAGCCGGCCTAATGGCTATCTGGCTCCTCCTTACATGGTTTCCCAACGGTTTATCTCCCAAATATCACAATGAATTCAGAAAATGGTTAACTGCCCCTCCTGCATGCCCAGTGAAACGCTACGCTGAGGACCATCTCCCACTGGGACTAACACAGTCATACGTCCTTGCACTCAGACTCTCCTCATGCATTCACTCAATCAATCTCTGTCATACTATGCAGTAAACTGCCAGGTTGGTCTCCTGACCCCTCCCTTTTTCCTATTCCCTCCAGTGGTGCGTAGCACTACGCCGGGTACGCAGTTTCGGCAGTCCTATGGCGTGCTTATGGCTCCCATAGACACTTGATAAGACAACGATTTAACAATTGCTTATGTGTATACTTACCTCGTAAAAATTCCATTGCGAAGTCCACCGTTGTAGCCTTGTTATAGCTGAGCGCTCACGTCTTATTGCGTATTCCCGAGGCGTTTTCTGATACTGCCACAGCAGCCTACTAAAAACCGAAGTCTCACTGCCGGAGCTACCTGGCTCACTGCGGAATAAATCCCGTCTAACTGCAGTCACCCGACAAATGAGATGGACATAATGTTTCCCGTCGCCCTGCCAGTGATGCACCCGGGCTGCCATGGGGCCTACTATCCTCCGAGGTCGTGATCCTGCAAAGCTCTCCGCGACCAGCGACTTAAGAGTTTCAGCTCCCAGGGCGTCACAAGGGACATATCCTAAATCCTCCGAGGTCGTGATCCTACGGAGCTTTCGCTCCCAGGCTTCACGAGGGACTTACCCTAAACCCTCCGAGGTTGTGATCCTGCGAAGCACTCCGCGACTAGCGACTTACGAGTTTCAGCTCCCAGGGCGTCACAAGGGACATATCCTAAATTCTCCGAGGTCGTGATCCTACGGAGCTTTCGCTCCCAGGTGTCACGAGGGACTTACCCTAAACCCTCCGAGGTTGTGATCCTGCGAAGCACTCCGCGACTAGCGACTTAAGAGTTTCAGCTCCCAGGGCGTCACAAGGGACATATCCTAAATTCTCTGAGGTCGTGATCCTACGGAGCTTTTGCTCCCAGGTATCACGAGGGACTTACCCTAAACCCTCCGAGGTTGTGATCCTGCGAAGCACTCCGCGACTAGCGACTTAAGAGTTTCAGCTCCCAGGGCGTCACAAGGGACATATCCTAAATTATCCGAGGTCGTGATCCTACGGAGCTTTCGCTCCCAGGCTTCACGAGGGACTTACCCTAAACCCTCCGAGGCCGTGATCCTGCGAAGCACTCCGCGACTAGCGACTTAAGAGTTTCAGCTCCCAGGGCGTCACAAGGGACATATCCTAAATTCTCCGAGGTCGTGATCCTACGGAGCTTTCGCTCCCAGGCTTCACGAGGGACTTACCCTAAACCCTCCGAGGTTGTGATCCTGCGAAGCACTCCGCGACTAGCGACTTAAGAGTTTCAGCTCCCAGGGCATCACAAGGGACATATCCTAAATTCTCCGAGGTCGTGATCCTACGGAGCTTTCGCTTCCAGGTGTCACGAGGGACTTACCCTAAACCCTCCGAGGTTGTGATCCTGCGAAGCACTCCGCGACTAGCGACTTAAGAGTTTCAGCTCCCCGGGCGTCACAAGGGACATATCCTAAATTCTCCGAGGTCGTGATCCTGCGGAGCTTTCGCTCCCAGGCGTCACGAGGGACTTACCCTAAACCCTCCGAGGTCGTGATCCTGCGAAGCACTCCGCGACTAGCGACTTAAGAGTTTCAGCTCCCAGGGCGTCACAAGGGACATATCCTAAATTATCCGAGGTCGTGATCCTACGGAGCTTTAGCTCCCAGGCTTCACGAGGGACTTGCCCTAAAATTTCGTCCGAACTCGTGTGTCAAGCGTATAAGGTACGGTCCCGCCGGCTTATTATCCCTGACATCACGAGGGGCCTGAAGCCTCGGTTCCACCAGTCTCTCGCTAGGATGTCCCAGCCTGTCCCACTGGAGAGTTCTCGATCACCCAAGAGCATCCGGTTCAACCAGGGCATTCCCGCGACTTACTGCGCCTGAGCCTCGCTATAACACACGGCTTCCTGAACCCCGTACACACATCTGACAACTTGTCCGTCTCCACGTCAAAACAGTCTAGTCTTACTTGAATCTTCCTTACCTCCACACCCTTTTCCTTCCTCACACGTGCATTGACCATGTTGACAGGCATATTGCGCACAGGGGCGCGGCTACGTACTGTCTAGGCCTCCTCACAATCTTCTCCATTAGTCTCCGTGGTCAGTTTCGGTCATACCGCGATCATCATGCCTCCTTAGTGCATTGCATCCTTTATTCCCCGACTTTACGTTAATGGATGTCCCTGGGTGTGCGTCCGCACGTTCGTATGTCATAAGTATGTATGTCTGTAAGTGTGTCTGTATGTATGTATGTATGTATGTATGTATGTATGTATGTATGTCTGTATGTCTGTATGTCTGTATGTCTGTATGTCTGTATGTCTGTATGTCTGTATGTCTGTATGTCTGTATGTCTGTATGTCTGTATGTCTGTATGTCTGTATGTCTGTATGTCTGTATGTCTGTATGTCTGTATGTCTGTATGTCTGTATGTCTGTATGTCTGTATGTCTGTATGTCTGTATGTCTGTATGTCTGTATGTCTGTATGTCTGTATGTCTGTATGTCTGTATGTCTGTATGTCTGTATGTCTGTATGTCTGTATGTCTGTATGTCTGTATGTCTGTATGTCTGTATGTCTGTATGTCTGTATGTCTGTATGTCTGTATGTCTGTATGTCTGTATGTCTGTATGTCTGTATGTCTGTATGTCTGTATGTCTGTATGTCTGTATGTCTGTATGTCTGTATGTCTGTATGTCTGTATGTCTGTATGTCTGTATGTCTGTATGTCTGTCTGTCTGTCTGTCTGTCTGTCTGTCTGTCTGTCTGTCTGTCTGTCTGTCTGTCTGTCTGTCTGTCTGTCTGTCTGTCTGTCTGTCTGTCTGTCTGTCTGTCTGTCTGTCTGTCTGTCTGTCTGTCTGTCTGTCTGTCTGTCTGTCTGTCTGTCTGTCTGTCTGTCTGTCTGTCTGTCTGTCTGTCTGTCTGTCTGTCTGTCTGTCTGTCTGTCTGTCTGTCTGTCTGTCTGTCTGTCTGTCTGTCTGTCT
>JAXIVJ010003586.1:25000-92353 GCA_036785665.1 Chirona hameri
GTCTGCCTGTCTGCCTGTCTGCCTGTCTGCCTGTCTGCCTGTCTGCCTGTCTGCCTGTCTGCCTGTCTGCCTGTCTGCCTGTCTGCCTGTCTGCCTGTCTGCCTGTCTGCCTGTCTGCCTGTCTGTCTGTCTGTCTGTCTGTCTGTCTGTCTGTCTGTCTGTCTGTCTGTCTGTCTGTCTGTCTGTCTGTCTGTCTGTCTGTCTGTCTGTCTGTCTGTCTGTCTGTCTGTCTGTCTGTCTGTCTGTCTGTCTGTCTGTCTGTCTGTCTGTCTGTCTGTCTGTCTGTCTGTCTGTCTGTCTGTCTGTCTGTCTGTCTGTCTGTCTGTCTGTCTGTCTGTCTGTCTGTCTGTCTGTCTGTCTGTCTGTCTGTCTGTCTGTCTGTCTGTCTGTCTGTCTGTCTGTCTGTCTGTCTGTCTGTCTGTCTGTCTGTCTGTCTGTCTGTCTGTCTGTCTGTCTGTCTGTCTGTCTGTCTGTCTGTCTGTCTGTCTGTCTGTCTGTCTGTCTGTCTGTCTGTCTGTCTGTCTGTCTGTCTGTCTGTCTGTCTGTCTGTCTGTCTGTCTGTCTGTCTGTCTGTCTGTCTGTCTGTCTGTCTGTCTGTCTGTCTGTCTGTCTGTCTGTCTGTCTGTCTGTCTGTCTGTCTGTCTGTCTGTCTGTCTGTCTGTCTGTCTGTCTGTCTGTCTGTCTGTCTGTCTGTCTGTCTGTCTGTCTGTCTGTCTGCGTGTCTGCGTGTCTGCGTGTCTGCGTGTCTGCGTGTCTGCGTGTCTGCGTGTCTGCGTGTCTGCGTGTCTGCGTGTCTGCGTGTCTGCGTGCCCGCGTGCCCGCGTGCCCGCGTGCCCGCGTGCCCGCGTGCCTGCGTGCATGTGTGCCTGCGTGCCTGTGTACCTACATGCCTGTGTACCTGCGTGCCTGCATGCCTGCGTGCATGCATGCCTGTATGCCTATATGCCTGTATGTCTGCATGCCCACATGCCTGTATCTGTATGCCTGTCTGCCTGCGTGTCGGCGTGTCGGCGTGTCGGCGTGTCGGCGTGTCGGCGTGTCGGCGTGTCGGCGTGTCGGCGTGTCGGCGTGTCGGCGTGTCGGCGTGCCTGCGTGCCTGCGTGCCTGCGTGCCTGCGTGCCTGCGTGCCTGCGTGCCTGCGTGCCTACATGCCTGTGTACCTGCATGCCTGCGTGCATGCATGCCTGTATGCCTATATGCCTGTATGCATGTATGCCTGTATGTCTGCATGCCCACATGCCTGTATCTGTATGCCTGTCTGCCTGCATGCCTGCATGCCTGTATGTGTGTGTACACGTATGTATGTATGTATGTATGTATGTATGTATGTATGTATGTTTGTATATATGTATGCACGTATGTACGTATGCATGTATGTATATATGTATGTAGGTATGCGTGTATGTATGTAGGTCTATATGTATGTATGTATGTATGTATGTATGTATGTATGTATGTATGTATGTATGTATGTATGTATGTATGTATGTATGTATCAATTCAAGTGTATTGCCCAAAAAATCATATTCTGGACAGACGTCATCAGAATAAAACACACAGAAAACCAAACGCACAGAAATGTGCAACAGCACATATACACACAGACAAAATACACACATACAATATGCGCGCACCACGCAGTGGCCTAGAACGGTAGTCGAGATTTAAATGACGCCTTTACCACAACGTCCGTAACCTGCTCGGGAAGGCTATTCCACACTGCAGCCGCTCTGTACTGCAGAGAGCGTCTAGCCAGCTCTGTCCTAACCGATGGCAGGTCCAGAGCATTTCGTTTTGCTCTGGTTCGCCTCTCGCTCACCTCCGCTCTCGGCTTGAATAGTGATCTCAGGCACACGGGGGCGTACGGCGAAAACATGACGTGGTATACCAGCATCGCGTCCTTGTGTCTGATCGTGTCCTCGATCGACCTCCAGCCTAATCGTTTGAGTACAGGTGTGATATGGGCACTACGTGGCGTTTTCGTGACCATGCGCGCAGCCCTGTTCATGACTTTTTGGAGTCATTGGCGTTGATTGGTACACAGAGCGCCCCATATGGGTGCGCAGTACGACAAATGGGGAATGACAAGGGTTTGCACCAGCTTCGCTAGCACAGATTGAGACAGTGATTGATTATGCTTGGCCAACGGAAAAATAATTTTGTTACACTTTTGTGCTGTCTCACCTACATGCTCACCCCAGGAAAGATTGCGATCCATGGTGACACCCAAATTTTTCATGGAAAGGTAGGTGTCACCTCTGCGTCGCCCAGCGACAGAGTAACACTGGGGAGCTGCCGCTGCATCTGCCTAGTACAGAAAATGACGAACTGAGTTTTTGATGCGTTTAGCTTTAAACAATTTGCCCGGTACCATGCCTCCAGGCGCGACAAGTTCAGTGTATGTATGTATGTATGTATGTATGTATGTATGTATGTATGTATGTATGTATGTATGTATGTATGTATGTATGTATGTATGTATGTATGTATGTATGTATGTATGTATGTATGTATGTATGTATGTATGTATGTATGTATGTATGTATGTATGTATGTATGTATGTATGTATGTATGTATGTATGTATGTATGTATGTATGTATGTATGTATGTATGTATGTATGTATGTATGTATGTATGTATGTATGTATGTATGTATGTATGTATGTATGTATGCATGTATGTAGGTATGTAGGTATGTATGTAGGTATGTATTTATGTATATATGTATGTATGTATGTATGTATGTATGTATGTATGTATGTATGTATGTATGTATGTATGTATGTATGTATGTATGTATGTATGTATGTATGTATGTATGTATGTATGTATGTATGTATGTATGTATGTATGTATGTAGGTAGGTATGTATGTATGTATGTATGTATGTATGTATGTATGTATGTATGTATGTATGTATGTATGTATGTATGTATCTATGTATGTATGTATGTATGTATGTATGTATATATGTTTATAAGTGTGAAGAAGCGTCGCCGGCGTGATACAATTTGTAGTGCATATTGTGTAGGGTAAAGTGTGTAGTTGTTTATTGCGTAATGTATATTGTGTAGTCTATATTGTGTAGTGTATATTGTGTAGTGTATATTGTGTAGTGTATATTGTGTAGTGTATATTGTGTAGTGTATATTGTGTAGTGTATATTGTGTAGTGTATATCGTGTAGTGTATATTGTGTAGTGTATATTGTGTAGTGTATATTGTGTAGTGTATATTGTGTAGTGTATATTGTGTAGTGTATATTGTGTAATGTATATTGTGTAGTGTATATTGTGTAGTGTATATTGTGTAGTGTATTGTGTGTAGTGTATTGTGTGTAGAGTATTTGTGTAGTGTGTATTGCGTAGTGTATATTGTGTAGTGTATATTGTGTAGTGTGCATTGTGTAGTGTATTGTGTGACTGGTGTACCACTGGTCGTGTTTCTGTACTTTGTACCCGGTACTTGGTACTTGGCACTCGTTCTCAGTACTTGGTACTCAGTTATTGGCACTCAGTACTCGCTGTATGTTCCACAACTGTCCCATCTGAGCGAAATCCACGGGTTTTCCCCTCGTTACTGATGGGCGGCGTCAGACCAGCCTGGCCGAAACCTCGTTAATGACGTCACGTGTTTTGGGATGGGACGCGTGGGGTCAGGGTCTGAGCGGCCGGTATCGGCGGCCTGCGGTCAGTGACCGTAACTGGGTGTATATTTGTGCGCATCTGCATGACAACGATTGATTCTGGTGTAATTTTAACCAGTGAGATGAACTGGGACGAAATGTCACATGACCGTAATTTCTTATCAGGCCTACCGATTTGTATAACAAAACAAAACATATTCTTCAATTTGGGTAAACAATTATCCCATAATGTCGCACTCGTTAAGAAGAAGCATTTGAACGCGATAACCGTGGAAAAAAAACTTCTCAATTCCATTTCTTCTTAGGAAATGAAGTTTGTAACTTAATGCGCGGTTGACATTACAATATACCAGATAAATGGAAGATTTTCTGGCAATGGAAATAACTTTTGTGATCAAACCACAATATTAATCCTGCAATTCTCGACGGCTTGGGCTGTGTGGAGGCAATCTTAGCTTTCTTCGACATTTAGATACAAACAAACTTGTTTATTCATTCTCACGTCATAATCCATAAATTCTCTGTTTCTTTTGACCTAGATGTTACAGTTATCAACTGGATCTGACGTCAAGGCTGCGTAAACAGGCTAACAGGTTAAATCTCAAACTTACATAGTGAAGTTAATGTACTTTAAACATTTAGCCGGATATGGAAATTTCATCGATTTAACCAATTACATCGACCGAACCGGAAATCGGATTGCAAGGTTCAGGTCAAAATCTCTGTTACTCTGTCTACCGTGAAATCGGGTTAGCAATTTCTCAAAATATATCGTACAGGTATTTCACGTAAATTATCGCATCACTCGGACTTTACCAGAAACAATTGGCATTTAATATATCAGTAAACATTGCCCACCAAAACATACCTTTACTCATCGTAATTGAATTGAGTATTTAATTGCATCGAGCCAAAACAAATGCATTACCCTGCCTTGTAAGCATTTAATTCACGTCATGACCCTTCGTTAATATTATTACGTTAATATTATTAATTATATTACGTCATTTTCCCCAAAAATATGTCGCTCCTCAGTCGCTCATCATTATTCCCTCCTCAGTCCACCCTCATTCACATTCCAAATTAGAGCAATATATATATATATATATATATATATAATTCACACGAGGGTTTATTTACAGAAACAAATGGCGCACCAATAGTGTAAGTCAGTCGTCTCGTGAGAAATCTGTCCAAGTCCAATCAGTGCAAACAGTCAAATCAGTTAGGATTCATCACCAGCATTTACAAAACATTGAGAATCATCAGCCTTTCTAAAAGAACTGTCAATGATCACCAGGCCACAATGGAAATGTAAGAATCCCATAATCTGCCTACCGTTCAGACAATTCGATAAATGATGATTTCGAGCTTGCGCGCTGGCACACAACTACAACAAGAAAACATACTGTGACTGAATGACCAATTCATGGCAGGTGAGTAATCGGAATAGAGCGGCCGCCAATGACTGCAAAATTTTAAAAAATGGTGCACGGGGATGTACAAAACTAACGGCGAGTGGAAGGTAGGACCGACAGGATTGTGCAGACCTCGACCTTACTTGTGATGATGCGTGTGCTCGTCTTTCGCCAAATTAATTTAAACAAACGGACAACAACAACAATAGTAAACCAATTCGTCTCTTCTGTCCATCTTGGCTTTCTCTTGTTTCAGGAAAATAAATCAACTTCTTGACTGAGGCAATTAATTTTCACGACTCTCCACAAAGTTACTCCAAAAATCTTCTGTCACAGCCACATGAACGTCGAATCTGTCGTGACGAGCGTCACGACAGTGGGCCGCGGCCGGGCCTCGCGGCGAGGGCCGCGGCCGCCTCCGTTCGTGCACTCTCACGGTCCAGTCCCGACTGTCCTCTCCCCCGTACGTACGTCACAAAAAGGTCCCCCGTTTGCTCTGGTCAGGCTTCGTGTAACGCCTCGGGACACTTTCCGCCGCTGCTGTGCCCGGCCGCCGCCCAAGCGCTCGCATTCCTGGGCCGCCCTTCACCCGGCTCCGTCAAAACAAGGGGAGCCGACACCTGTTTTCGTTTTTCTCTGCAGCTGAACCCGGCTGGCCGTGGTCCCAGGCTCCAGCGCAGACTACAAAGACGTTTGTCTCATCCACCGTCCACCACTGGATAGCTTTGTTGCTGCTAATTATTGAATGTTTTGACGGTGTTGCAAATTTCTGATGTTTGATTGAAATAAAAAAATGTATCGCATTACAATATCGCTATTGGTTTTTGAGCTATTGCGAAAATTCGTCAGGGGGAGATATTCCCCCCCCCCAGTCAATGGCAGGTAAACATTGCTGTTTTACTAAGTAAGGGTTCCAAGTAAGGACTCGGGCCAACTGGCAGATGCAGACCGGCTCAAAACGTTGGTTTGTCCGACAAACAGAATTTGTATAACAAAATTTGAAATAGAACAAACAGAAATGTAATTTGTTTGTCCGACAGAATTCCAAAACTCATGAAATTTCGTCGGTTTTTGCATTATGAATTGATTACAAATACTGTCCTTTGTACAAGTTGCCTAGAATTTAGTTAAAATGTGTGAATTTTCAGCCGATTTTGGTGGTTTCGGTAAAGCCATGGCCCTGATAGGCTCCCCTTGGATCCGTCCCTGTTCGGCCACTGGCGGATCCAGGAGGAGGGGGCAACAGGGGCAAATGCCCCCCCCCCCACCACATGAATCTGGGGGGGGGGGGATTCAATACAAGTATGCCCCCCCCCCCCCTCCCCTCCGCGCGTTCATCCTTTTTTTCGTAAAATCGTAAAAAATATCTTTGCAGCAGTAAAAATCCAGCTATCCACAGTCAAAAATCGGAAAATTTCGCGCAGCTTCGTGGCATGACACAACTTTCGCAATTGCTTATACAAATTTCGGAAATGGGAAAATGAATTCCATTAAGTGTCTGGCAGAGGCTCTCCTTGGCGGCAATTGCTGGCGCTGGCGGATCCAGGGGGCGGGAGTATGAGGGACAAATGCCCCCCCCCCCCAACACACAGGAATGTGGGCATTCAATACAAGTATGCCCCCCCCCCCCGCGCGTTCCCTGCACTGAGCGTGAAAAACAATGATCTTATGAGAAAACTTAATAAAAACGGAAGTGTTTTTTCTCGAGTGATTGAATTTGAAGTTTGTATGTATCCCTTGCTTTCAATGATAGACAAATCAGCGCACCTGATGCAATGCAAGCAGCCCCGGTGACACTGGGGGGGGGGGGGGGCAGAATCTGATATTGATGTAGCATTTTTGGGAGATAATGACGTTGACGTCATGGCATGCCATTTATGGTGGAAAAATGATAAATGTTTGAATAATCGTAGAAAATAGAGTTTTGAAGCAAATTGCACAAAAAAACGTTGAAAGAAAGGAAATGACATCCTCTTCAAAATGTCTATCTCGGATTCGCAAAAGTTTGTGTTTTTACCCTCCCCCCGCCCCCTCCCCCCCCCCCCCCCCCCCCCCCCAAAAAAAAAAAAATCCACAATACAATTTTTGTGAATTTGATAAGTGAATTTCTTAAGCTCAAATTGTAAAATAAGGTGACCGACCCAAATTCGCAAAGGGAAAAAACGGGGGTACCTCTTAGCCACAAAAAGATGCCCCCCCCCCCCCCCACACACACACACACACCGAGAGAGGCTGGATCCGCCAGTGTGTTCGCCCCTCCTCCCCCCCCAACCGTTTTGAAAAATCGAAACCGCTGTCCTCGCACAAGCGCTAAGCTCTATAAGTATCACCATTTATATTTTTAACGCTGGTAGTTAGAACTAAAAAATGTGTTCCTAAGTAAAAATTATATGGTAAAAACTTATTTTCCTTCACATTGTCGCGAACCGTACTGATGGTTCATTCGGCACTTTGTCCCCCCCCCCTCAAACATCCGTGGCTACGCCCCTGCCAAATACAAAGATCCATTTCACATTTTTGTTCTTTAACCTCTACGAGGTCAAAGGTGACCGTGTGGTTTTTCTTCAGTAACTCTTTGTCAAATCAAGGTAAAGCATTGTGGTTTTCACCATTGTGTCTGGCTCGGCGAGACGCATCAATTATTGCAAAGTTTACTTTAAAAACCTGACCTGACCTTGACCTGATCTCAGGTCAGGTACATTTTTGGATATGACCCAACTAGGTTACCCGATATACCATTCCATACGTCGCAATGAGAGCAACACGATGGTGAAAAATGTGTTACATTATCGTGCTCTTGTCAAAAGTTATTCTTTAACCCTCGCCCAACAGGAGCTTTTTTCACCTTCGCCTTACGGGGGCCTGACAGCCTCCCCACCCCCCCCCCCCCCACCCTGTTAACTTCCAAACCAAGCAACTTAGAGCAATGCGGTAAGAACCAGCACGTTGCTGTCATGAGAGGCCCATTTTGTTATGTCATGAGAGCTCGTAAGAACACAGCTTTTCCCGGTGACTTTTGGTATCAATCGCAACTTTATGAATAATTGCCTTTTTCTGGAAACTCCATTTCACGATAACACCATAGTTTACTTAAAATTAACATTTTCATCTTAAACTAGCCGTTTTCACGAAGGATTTTGCGTTTCGGGCGATTGGGGCGTTTGGGGCGTTTGGGGCGATTGGGGCGTTTGGGGTAAATGGGTCTATAGCTCGTAAGAACACGGCTTTTCCCGGTGATTTTTGGTATCATTTACAATTTTATGAATTAATGTATAAGTATATGCTCTTACAATTAAATATTTCCCGTTAGTTTGCTTTGAATATTCAAATTCTTGAGCAAATCTGGCAATTTTGGGTTGCGTTAGTTCCTTCTCAAAATATACCGAAAACGCCCCAAGAGAGGCTAACAAATATACTTGATAATCAGTTTTGAGTAAATAAAATACGCAATTGACAGTTAGTTAGGGCAAAATTGAAGATATTAATGACAAAGAAATATAATAATAGCCGTTTTCACGAAGGATTTTACGTTTGGGGCGATTGGGGCGTTTGGGGCGTTTGGGGCGATTGGGGCGTTTGAGGCGTTTGGGGCGATTGGGTCTATAGCTCGTAAGAACAAGGCTATTCCCGGTTATTTTTGGTATCAATCGCAATTTTATGAATTCATGAATAAGTGTATGCTCTTACAATGCAATATTTCCCGTTAGTTTGCTTTGAATATTCAAATTCAGGAGCGAATCTGGCAACTTTGTGTTGTGTTAGTTCCTTCTACAAAACATACCGCAAACGCCCTAAAAAGAGGCTAAAAGTATACTAGTATACTAGCTTTGATTAAATAAAATACGCAATTGACAGTTAGTTAGGGCAAAATTGAAGATATTAATGACAAAGAAATATAATATTATGATGCAAAATGCAATCACATGTCAAAAGCATAGACAGGCCTTAATTCATCGTCGCTCCGTCCCGCTGAGATCGTCCAATTTAGAGCGGTAACTTCGTTGGTTTCTGAAAACCGGAACAATCCTTACTCATTTATTTAAGCAACGAATCACACCTTTCACACCACACCTTTCATTCTTGATTTGCTCGATTGATTAATTGATGAATCTCATAAAAAGCTGAAAGAACCTCAGAAAAAGCACTTATAAACCCATGAAACATGCGGGCTTTCTGCAGCCACTGGTACTGAAAACTAACAAATGGCTGATCTTGATCGAACAGACGGCATGGCTGGGCGCAGACCACGGCTCTACACATGCGCAATGTGACGTCAGGCGACCGGCTGGCTTGTCTCCATGGTAACGGGCCGGCTGGCGCCGGAGTCACGTGGTCGCCATGGTTACCGGGCGGCGGCGCCTGAGCGGACCCAGCGCAGAGCCGGAGTCAGCATTCTCGTCATCTTACAACAAATGATCAAAACAAAATCGCTAATTATCATTAATTCTTGCTATCAAAAAGAATATGACTGAAAATATGAATGAACTAATTCATCTAGTTTGCATTGAAATAAGCTATTATTCCTGAAAATCATGTCGTTGCAAAATATGACCATTTACCCAACCCCGCACATACGGGATTCGAGGAAGATGGAGTCTCACCAAACGCCCCAAACCACCACAGCCATCTGGCATCACCAGGGCTAGTTTAAGATGAAATTGTTAATTTCTAGTAAGCTATGGTGCTATCATTAAAATAGCATTTCCAGAAAGATGCATTAATTTATAAAGTTGCGATTGATATCAAAAATCACCGGGAAGAGTCGTGTTCTTACGAGTTATAGACACAGTTACCCAAACGCCCCAATCGCCCCAATCGCCCCAATCACCCCAAACGCCCCAAACGCCCCACATGCAAAATCCTTCGTGAAAACGGCTAATATGATGACAAATGCAATAAAATGTCAAAAGCATAGACAGGCCTTAATTCATCGTCGCTCCGTCCCGTTGAGATCGTCTAATTTAGAGCGGTAACTTCGTTGGTTTCTGAAAACCGGAGTAATCCTTACTCATTTATTTAAGCAACGAATCACACCAAATGTTCTTGATTTCATCAATTGATTAATTGATGAATCTCATAAAAAGCTGAAAGAACCTCAGAAGAAAACACACAGAAAATCTCAGAAAAACCCATGAAACATGCGGGCTTTCTGTAGCCACTGGTACTGAAAACTCAAAAATGGTTGCTCTAGATCGAACGGACGGCATGGCTGGGCGCAGATCACGGCTCTGCGCATGCGCAACGTGACGTCAGGCGACCGACTGGCCCGTCGCCATGGTGACGGGCCGGCTGGCGCCGGAGCCACGTGATCGCCATGGTTACCGGGCGGCGGCGCCTGCGCGGAGCCAGCGCAAAGCCGGAGCCAGCATTCTCGTCATCTTACAACAAATGATCAAAACGAAATCGCAAATTATCATTAATCCTTGCTATCAAAAGTGAATATGACTGAAAATATGAAAATATGATAGCTATAACTCATCTAGGTTTCATTGAAATAAGGTATTATTCCTGAAAACCATGTCGTTGCAAAATATGACCATTTCCCGAACCCCGCACATCCGGGATTCGAGCAAGATGCAGTCTCACCAAACGCCTCAAACCACCACAGCCATCTGGCATCACAAGAGCTAGTTTAAGATGAAATTGTTAATTTTAAGTAAACTATGGTGTTATCATTAAAATGGAATTTCCAGAAAAATGCATTAATTCATAAAGTTGCGATTTATATCCAAAATCACCGGAAAAGCCGTGTTCTTACGAGATATATACCTATTTACCCAAAACGCCCCAATCGCCCCAATCGCCCCAATCGCCCCAAACGCCCCAAACGCCCCAAACGCAAAATCCTTCGTGAACACGGCTACCAGCTCTGGTGATGCCAGATGGCTGTGGCAGTTTTGGGTGTTTGGTGCGACTCCATCTTGCTCGAATCCCTGAAGTGCGGGGTTTGGGAAATGGTTATATTTTGCAACGACATGGTTTTCAGGAATAATAGCTTATTTCAATGAAAACTAGATGAATTAGTCCATTCATATTTTCAGTCATATTCATTTTTGAAAGCAAGGATTAATGATAATTAGCGATTTCGTTTTGATAATTTGTTGTAAGATGACGGGAATGCAGGCTCCGGCTGCGCTGCGCTGCGCTGCGCTGCGCTGCGCTGCGCTGCGCTGCGCTGGCTGCACTGGCTCTGCGCAGGCGCCGCCGCCCGGTCACCATGGCGACGGGCCGGCCGGCCGCCCGACGTCACGTTGCACACGTAGCTCCGGCGCCGGCAGTTTTTTTTTTGTTTTGTTTTGTGCGCGCCATTTTGCAATGTTCAAATTTCGCGTTTTTTTGGCAGGCTGATCACCATGGCAACCAGCCGGCCGGTCGCCTGACGTCACGTTGCGCATGCGCAGAGCCGTGGTCTGCGCCAGCAATGGCGTCTGTTCGATCTAGAGCAGCAATATTTGACTTTCCAGTACCAGTGGCTGCAGAAAGCCTGCATGCTTCATGGGTTTATAAGTGCTTTTTCTGAGGTCTTTTCAGCTTTTTGTGATATTCATCAATTAATCAATGAATAAAATCAAAAACATTTGGTGTTATTCGGAATGTGTAAGGGTTGTTCCGGTTTTCGGGAACCAACGAAGATATTCTCTAAATAGGACGATCTCAGCGGGACGGAGGGACGTTAAATTAAGGTCTATCTATGCTTTTGACATTTGATTGCATTTTTCATCATGATGTTATATTTATTTGCCATTAATATCTTCAGTTTTGCCCTAACTAACTGTCAATTGAGTATTTTATTTAATCAAAGCTGATTATCTAGCATACTTTTTAGCCTTTTTTGGGGGCGTGTTCGGTATGTTTTGTAGAAGGAATTAACACAACCCAAAATTGCCAGATTTGCTCATGAATTTGAATATTAAAAGCAAACTAACGGTAAATATTGCATTGTAAGAGCATATGCTTATACATGAATTAATAAAATAGTGATTGATACCAAAAATCACCGGGAAAAACCATGTTCTTACAAGCTATAGACCCATTTACCCCAAACACCCCAATCGCCCCAATCGCCCCGAACGCCCCAATCGCCCCAAACGCAAAATCCTTCGTGAAAACGGCAATTAAGAGCTTTCGATTACCGCCTTGCGCGTCTCGCTGCGGTTATTGGTTCAGAACGAAAGGGGGGGGGCGACCCCCCCCCCCCCCAGCCAATGGCGTTCGACTGAGACCCCAGTCAATGCCGGGTTAAGAAGAAAATAGGCTGCGGAAGATTGAGTGCTTGGGGTGACTAACTGGTGGATTCAGGGGGAGGGCATCAGAGGCAAATGCCCCCTCCCCCGCAGGATTTTTTTGAAGGGAGGCATACAATACAAGTATGCCCCCCCCCCCCCCCCCCCGCGCGTTCTCAATTTATCGTAAAATCGTAAAAATTGTCTTTGCAGCAGTCAAAATCCAGCTATCCACCGTCAAAACCGGAAAATTTCGCGCCGCTTCGCGGCATGACAGAACTGTCGCATTTGCTTATACGAATTTGGAAAATGAGAAAAGCAATTACATTAGGAAAGTGTCTGGCAGAGGCTCTCCTTGGCGGTAATTGGTGATACTGTCGGATCCAGGGGGACATCAGGGGCAAGCGTCCCCTCCCCCACTCCACAGGAATATGAGAGGGGCATTCAATACAAGTATGCCCCCCCGCGTGTTCCCTGCACTGAACGTGAAAAACAATTATTTTAGGGGAAAACCTCATGAAAACAGAAGTTTTTCTTCTTCTCTCGAGAGATTGAATTTGAAGTTTGTATGTATCCCCTTCTTTCAATGATAGACAAAACAGCGCACCTGATGCAATTCAAGCAGCCCCGGCGACACTTAACCCGCGCCCCGCTGGGGTGGTGGGGGGAGGTGGGGGCAGAATCAGCCCCTCCCGAATTTTCTCAAGAACTTGAAAACTATGATAGATATCAACGCCAAACTTTCAGTTCCTTATGCTGCATCAATTATACGTCTTCTCGCCCAATTCCAATTAAATTGATGCGTTACGGAGCGATAGTTTTCGCTACTGGGTCCTTGACCTCTGTCCTAAATAATATGAGCTCTATGGTTGGCAAATGCTTTCTTTGTGCTAGATAAATGATTCTTCATTCGTTTCCAACCATTTCCGTCGTTGTCTGTTTGATATTATCCACTTGAAACGAAAATTACTGCCCGGCTTCCTTCATGTATGCGTGATCATTAGTGAAATCTGGCCAAAGAAAAACAAATCCCGACCCCCTTCGATTTGAATGAAAATTGGTACAGCTGTAGTGTCATGTGAAAGAAACATACACAACCACTTGTAGCTCCAGGTGACCTCAAGGGTCATATTTAGAGGTTATACAAGGTCACGATATTGTGTGTACCTACTTTATATCAATCAAACGCTTATATCTTCTGTGCTAATAGACTTAGCGGAATACAACTAACAAATAATACTCCACAGAGTTGGACCATTCGGAAAAGGGGAAAACATTATGGTGACCTCAATATGACCTTTGACCTGACGAGATCAAAATATTAAAATGTATTAAATTTCTTCTATAAGTTGCCTGCTCGTAACTAGTCCAAACTTGGCGCAATAAATTAACGTAACATCCTCTAAGAACGTGCAAAAAATAAGGGTGGAGACTTTTCAACTTTTTGAGATACCGCCCTTAGTATGGAAATTGGCAAGGAAGTGAAACGGAACAATGCCCAGAGGTTATTTTCATGTCGCTTGCCATAATGTGGGTTTCTTTGGCCCAATTGACGTAAAATGTGGTGGGTAGCTTCCAGCGGTGTCAATTTCTCAAAACGGTTGGGGGGGGGGGCGAACACCCAGGCGGAAATTGTAAATTGAAGTTGAAAATTGTATTGTGCATACATTAGACCAAATGTGGTCTAATGTATGCACAATACCATTTTGTTATTACCTTTTCACTCTTGTAGGAAACATTTCTGTTAATGGCCCCTAGCATTCTAAGTGCCTTTTTCCTAGCTTCTACAACCTAGTCTGACGCTGATAGTCTATTGTTTACCACAACGCCTAAATATATTTCCTTTTCAATCTGCTCCATTTTCTGCCCACCCATTTAATACCTATTTTCATAGCAATGGGCCCAGGACTGAGCCCTGTGGAACCCCACTGAGAACCTCCTTCCATTGTGATTTGCACCTATTTAGTATAACCCTTTGCTGGCGTCCTGCAAGCCACGTTTCTATCCAATCCAGAAACTTGCTCCTGATCCCATGAATTTTAAGTTGCAATCCCAGTCTTGTATGGGGGACTTGGTCAAAGCTTTACTGAAATCAAGAAAAGCTATATACGCTGTTTGCTGAAAAGCTGTTTACCCTGAGCAAAGCTATCTGTTGCAACATCCAAAAACTCCAGAAGATTAGTTAAACAAGAACGGCCCTTCCTAAAGCCATGCTGTGTATCCTTGATGAGTTCATTTTGCTCCAAGAATTCAACGATCTTATGATTGATTTAACTGATGATTGATTTATGATTGATTTACATGATTGATTTAAGCACCTTGCAGACTAATGAGGTCAGACTAACTGGTCTATAATTTTCTTCTTGTTCTTCTATATCCCTTGTTATGAATAGGAACAACATTTGCTCTTTTCCAATCAAGTGGAATTTTAGTATATGCGAGTGATTTATCAAATATTATGGCTAATGGAACTGACAACTCTCTTTCTGATTGTCTTAAAAGTCTAGCATGGATATCATCAGGTCCTGCCTTGTTTGGCCTTACTTTCTTTAGATATTCCAGAAAAAGGCAGGGTAAAGGTAGGTAGGTAATCGCGCCAACAGTTCTGTCAGACGAAAAACGTACACATTTATAAAATATTCCACTCATGATTGCCCAGGAATCCAAATGATTTGTTAATAATTTACTTTTTGCCAGTCCTATATTAACCCGCGACTTACTGGGGGGCTATTTTTTGCCCCCCCCCCCCCCCCCCCTCCGTTATTTTGCAATAACTCCTACACGAACACCGGAATCGTCACCAAACCTACAGTACCTTCTCACACATCAATTCTACACATGTTGGCAAAAGTAAAAATATGAGGCTATGATAGGTCAACCGGAAATGACGTCAGAGTGACGTCATGTTCTTCGTTTTTTGTTGCAAAATAATGGTTTTCGGAAAACGCTGTCAAAAGTACGATGTTTGATATAAACTCAATTGTCTTAAATCAAAGTACGGACAATAGGCCGGGCTATCAAACTATTATCTCGGATTTGTAAGTTTTTTGAAATTCAAAATTTTGAGAAATCCAATATTTTTTTATTTTTTTTACAAAATTTTCAAGAACAAATCAAAATTATCCAAAAACCGGAATATATGTGATCGAGACGTATGCGGTGAATATGTGTACTAAATTTAAAGTCGATATCTTCAAAAATGACTGAGTTATGACTTTCAAATGACAAAAATCGACCACTTCTCACAGCATTACTATGCATAAGAAACGCATTTCCAATTTAGCTTTTTACTTCTATTTATTTGGAACAAACAATGTTCTAAGGTCATTTTTCGCGTTATAGACTAAAAACAAACCCATAAACATGTGTTACAACGCCTAATGACCGTAATCTGCAGTTTGACCTCGTGACCTCGGATGACCTTGACCTGACCCAAGGTCATAACAGCTTAGAAGGGTACTTAGAAGTGTGAGACACACGAATCATACCGATTTATCGACAGCTTATGCGTTTAATATCGCAATTTTGCGCGACAATTCCATCCATCGAGACCTTTTGACACGGTCAAACATTTTGTACTTGACCTTACCTGTGACGTCATCGGTGACCCCTAGGTCAACAATATGATGTTTCCTCGATGAATTTCCCAGGGCTATCGAATTCCGTTGAAAATTTTATATTCAGTCCAGTAGTTCCGGAGATCCGAGGGGGGCAAATAATAGCCACCTTATACGATCAATAGCTTATAATAGCTATAGCAATAGTTCACCTTAGTTCTTAGTTCACACTTCCTTTATCAAAACGCCGCGATGTTTTTTGATAAAGGCCTTAGTTCTTAGTTCAGCTTAGTTCACCTTGGATTTTTTATCTCTCCCAAACACGATTTGATTATATTTTTAATACAATTTCTTTTATATTGTCAAAAATGACCTTGTATCGCGCCGATTCAGGACAGAAGGCCGTAAATTATTATTATTTATCAAAACTATATGTATACTCTCTGAGTCAGAGTCCTGACGTCACGCGAATTTAAAAAATGGTTCAGCCAATCAGATTCGAAAGTAGTCGCGTAAGGATAGACTCGCATTAGAGATGTGCCAACCGGCGGCAGGCGGTTCGCTTGCTAGCACCAGCTGCAAGCTGATTGGCTGATGGTATAGCTTCTGCCCGGGCTAGATCCAGCACCGCATTCCTTCGCCAAAAAATCAAATATATTCGGTTGGAGTCTTTTCGGTCAAGAAAACTTGCAGATAGGGGTTTTCCAACACGAGCTACAAAACTGCTATCTCAGTTTAAAACAAATGGTGAAGGTGAACTATTTCCTTTAATGTATACGCTGAAGCGCTGCAGCGCTCAGGACGTACTCCCATTTGGCGGATTCGAGGAAGGAGATCATGAACAATTTAATAGGTCAGTAAAACACCTTTGCCATACAGCGCCCGCTCGGTCCTCGTCCATAAAGGCAAATTACTGGTACCTAATTCAATGTGTTCTTATAAATATATAATATTTACAGTCGAATCTAAAGGAAGTTTGATTGTTAATCACACTTACCTAAATCATTTCAATTCCATCCTGTGGAGGTTGTGTTTGTGTGTGTTTAAATGGCAGGCGGCAACAGTTGCGCACCTCCAAATGATCGGTGGACATCTTAGGTATGTTACGATCAAATTTAGGATTCACCTACTTTCTCCTACAATATTAATCAAAAACCTAATGACCAACTTTTAAGCTAAAAAATAACTCAGATACAACTACACACTAGTGGCTAGGGCCTTGCTACGCACTAACTCAACCACACGTCCGCCCCCGATCACGATCACCACATGATGTTGTGTGGTGATTACTTCACCCCACTGCACTGTCTCATTTCACCACATTCTACGGTACGGCAATAATTTTAACACCATCACGTTTGTCTCGTCAAGACGCTTCGAAACATGTTGATGGTGACCGGGTTAAGTCAACTTCAAAATTTATCCTCAGGTCATGGTCATTGGTGACCCAAGTAGGTCATGTTACATATGGGTGGCGCGACTCAACGAGACAAATACAGTGGTGTCATTCGCGTCAAGTGACTTGGTTTTTGCATCTGGGTCATCAAGAATGAGCTAAACTAGCATGATCCCGAGAGAATTGGCCTGATCTTATGCATTTTCTCTGAATAAGAAGCATTTATATATTTTCCTATTGACTTATAATGGGGAGGTCACGAAATTGACCTGACCTTAGGTCACCGATACACACAAATCAGAGATATACGAATTATAGGTACTGATGCCCTGATTAACTTCTGTGAGTTTCAAATGGTTCGGTCAAATCTTGTGGCTAAGGCACGACCACAACAAATAGTGGTAAGGTCACTTGACGTGACCTGGTGACCTGACCTGCGTGACATGAGTTCAAAAAATTTACACAATGTGGGTAATTGATGCTCGAACAGCCGTGATAAATTTGGCAGCGTTACACGTCGCCATTTTCCCGTTATTATTGACAAACCTCAGGGAGGGGGGACAAAATGACCCCCAACAGGGCGAGGGATATCGGACCAAACCATGATGTCAACTGGCCAGCCTTTCCAAAACTAATTAAACAGATTTAAGGGCGTAATAATGCGTGAGAATAAGTTATGATTTATAAGGTGGCGAAAACTCTGTGTGAAGTTAATCATGATGATGATAATTATTATTACGATCCAGCGCTTCGCGCTCGCTCGTTTTAATAAAATTACTTTAATTAATTATTTTAATATTCAATATATGATTTCCATAACTTCTGACACATGTGATTGTTTTGATCAAATCTCTTTACTGACAACGTAAATCCCGCCAACCAATGGAACTCGATATAGGCTGATGTGGAGCCTTGTTGGCTGCTCAGATGGGCATAAACTCGACTCAAGGAACAAGAAACATCTAGTACAAGTACAAGTACTTATACCTAAAGCGGACGGCAGTTAGTCGGGCAGCAGATAGCAGATTTCCCGCTTCCCGTGTAGGGGTTCTTGGGCTCGAATTCCGAAGCGACCGGTTCGGGAATGGACTCGTGATCAATCCGCAGTCCAACAGCAGTGCGTCATACGAAACATACTCCTGCACAGTTGCGGTAGGTAAGTGCATGCAGTCATGCATGCAATGCATGCAATGCATGCAATGCATGCAATGCATGCAGTCAGATGTTCAAACAAAATCCAAAACAGAATAAAATACTGCAAAGTTTCACTATATTTTGTATTTAATATTTATTTTTAATTCTACATCGAATTATACGTTATTTCACTTCCATACAAGGCCGACTTCAAAATCACGTCCCCCAAAAAGCTATTCCTAACATAAAATGAAATGCGTTAATGCTCAACATGTGGTTTCATTTTGGGAGACGGGTTAGCTTCTTCACGCACCAGTTCATGGTCATGAGACGAAGAATGATGGAAATCGCACGTATTTTACCAATTATTAGACGTCCCAGTGCCTGCGAATATTTGCACTCGTCTAAGTCGCCAATCCACGAAAAACTCCACTTGCCATCAAAACGAACACGATAATCAGATCTGAGTGGCAGGTTATCTTAGAAACACGTTGCCAGCTGCACTTGCAGCAACCCGTAGTCATGCATCATCTGCTGTACCCGGGTCTGCCGCGGAAAGTTTACGACTTGTGACGTCACCGGAAACTCATGACGTCACTTAGAGATCGTGACGTCCCTGGGAGAGCGGCTGGGCCTCCCCGCCCCCCCCCCCCCCCCCCCCCGCCCCCCTGATCGGCGTCAGCGCTCAGCGGAACGCTGAAAAGCGACCGCCGGCACCGGCCAATGGTCAGTCAGCTTCCAACACTGGTACCGTCAACATGATGCTGGTCGCTCTCATCTTCACCGCGTGATCGTGACTTACGCTGCATCTCCGCCGATTCAGTTCGGTCGCTCCGGCAAGTGCGTTTTGTCCGACGGCCGCCAGGGGCGCTGCATGCATGCCTACGCCTGTACGGAGGTCAGCGGCCCCGTGCTGCACGAGTGTGTGAAGCCGTGCGGGCTGAGATACGGTGAGCTGCAGATCTGCTGTCCATTGTTCATCACCACCATGCTGCCGGCGCCACAGTGCGGCCTGCCTGGTGATAGAGGGACCCTGATAAGACTCATCGCGTTCGGCCGTCTCGCACTGCAGGGCAGCTGGCCGTGGATGGCGCTGTTCGTGTGGAGGGACAGCATGGCGGCCAGCCGAGCTGGCAGTGTGGCGGCGCTCTCATCAGTGCGCGACACGTGCTGACAGCGTCTCACTGCGTCGAGAGGAGCGGCGGCGCGCTGGTCATGGTGCGTCTCGGCGAGCACGACCTGTCAGACACGTCGGACGGCGAGCACCAGGACGTGGCCGTGCTGCGCGGCCATCAGGACGGCATCGCCGTACTGACGCTGGCGGAGCCGGTGCGCCTCAAGGAGCGTGTGCCTGCCGTCTGCCTGGCGTCGGCGACGCGCGGCGTGTCGTCCGTCGGTCAGGACGTGATCGTGGCCGGCTGGGGACGGCTCGAGTTCTCCGGATCTACCTCTGATGCGCTGCAGGAGGCGACTCAGCAGGTGCTGCCGACCGACAAGTGCGAGGAGAACTTCAGCCGACGAACGTCGTTTAAGGATAACTACCCGGGCGGTTTCGGCAGCTCGAAGATCTGCTCGAGGGATACGACCGGCGGGCACGGGGACGCGTGCCGCGGCGACTCGGGCGGCCCGCTGGTGACTCGGGCGGCCCGCTGGTGGCTCGGGCGGCCCGCTGGTGGCTCGGGCGGCCCGCTGGTGGCTCGGGCGGCCCGCTGGTGACTGGGGCGGCCCGCTGGTGACTCGGGCGGCCCGCTGGTGGCTCGGGCGGCCCACTGGTGACTCGGGCGGCCCGCTGGTGACTCGGGCGGCTCGCTGGTAGCTCGGGCGGCCCGCTGGTGGCTCGGGCGGCCCGCTGGTGGCTCGGGCGGCCCGCTGGTGACTCGGGCGGCCCGCTGGTGACTCGGGCGGCCCGCTGGTGGCTCGGGCGGCCCGCTGGTGGCTCGGGCGGCCCGCTGGTGACTCGGGCGGCCCGCTGGTGACTCGGGCGGCCCGCTGGTGACTCGGGCGGCCCGCTGGTGACTCGGGCGGCCCGCTGGTGGCTCGGGGTGCTGACGGCACCTGCAGCGTCCTGGGCGTGGTGTCAAACGGCATCGGGTGCGGCCATCCCGACTTTCCCAGCATCTACACACGCGACTCCAGCTACCTGGACTGGATACAGGAGGAGATCGCGTGACGTCCGTCTGACGCAGACAGCAGAGAGTGTCATTTGTAGCCGAATAGTTTGAGCTTGTATTAAAGGAAACAGTTCACCTTCGGAACATTTTCAGAACACGATTTTATTATATTTTTTAATACAGTTTCTTTTTTTCTTTTCAAAAATGGTCCTACATCGCGCCAATTCAGGACAGAAGGTCGTAAATTATTAATGTTATGGTGTGCGTTATTGGTCTGCGCATGCTCAGACCAGTGCTGACACTCTCAGACGGTACGGTATATCATATATGCGCCGCATTCCTTCGCCAAAAAGTCATATCTTCGGCTGGAGTCTTTTCAGCCAAGAAAAGTTGCAGATAAGGATTTCTCAACACGGGCTACAAAACTGCTATTTCAGTTCAAAATCCCATGTTGAAGGTGAACTATTTCCTTTAATAATAATGTATAATCATGCCTCCGATTAAATGCTACCGCCATGTCCATAACAGCTTGTTGGGATCTCATTTTAAGCGAAGTGCATTTACATAATTAATAAACTAAAAAACATGACCTTTTCCTCGAAAATGTGAAAATCCAATGTTATCCAAATGTTATTATTATGTTGTAATATTTCGGCCACAGGCCTTTATCAAAACGCCGCGATGTTTTTTGATAAAGGCCTGTGGCCGAAATATTACAACATAATAATAACATTTGGATAACATTGGATTTTCACATTTTCGAGGAAAAGGTCATGTTTTTTAGTTTATTAATTATATCAAATATGTTCCTCGCACAAGCACTAAACTCTATGAAGTGCATTTACAATTAAATGTCAGTCTCATGCATTTCAGTTAAATTGTTATTTGTTCAAAGTTAGCTTATTGTTTCAAGATTAGTTTCATGAAGAGTACCTATACTTATACATTAGCTGAATTTTAACATGCATTCTGTAAATATTGTTATCACTATACAAAACAGCTAGCATTTTGAAGACAATGAAAACAAGTGATAGAGTAGTCGACTCCTATGCAATATGAATTCGTTAACCCGATGTGATTGCAATATGCTGCCATTATATATGGTGGCATAAGCAGGAGCATCGATATTTATGAGAACACAAAACTGCCGTATGTAGCACAATTTATGTAAATGAATGCATAGAGTTGCCACCACGCCGCGATGTCTCTCATAGCATGTATGTTGTTAAGCACGGCTAAGTTACTGGTTCGACATAACTCACTAATGTAGATAGGGCTATTCAATGCATCTGTTTTTCTTTTGCATGGAAGTGCTATCATATGTCGTAAATGGAAGCAGTCATTGCAGATGATTGTCGTCCTATGCTTTATTTCATATAGGAAGTGCAGTTGGATGTATCGTGCACAACGGGATTCATGAGCATTATCAAACACTGTCCTGCTATAATGTTATGATATGTTTATTATCATACGAGATTGGTTATGATATATTATGATATGAGAGTTGAAGCACTGTTATATTTTTGAATGTATTCGTGTGTGTTTGCTTCTGGTGGGTTGTAATGTGAAGTAGACCTTAGACGTATGGGTCCATGAGTGACTAAAGTTTACAATATATTATATTAGTTTCTTCAAGCAATCTCTAATCGATGCTACACTGAAAAGCAGGGTTGAGATCATTTAGTTTTTTGTATCTCAGGATTATACATGCCTATCTTGTTTGGAAACTGTTTGCCATTTTTTGTATAATTGTCATGGAAACTGTTTGCCACTACAAATGTCTTGATGTGTTTTCGTGTCATCAGAGAATTCCAAGTCGATGAACGGAGTAGTTCTAGCAAACAATCAGTGCGAGTGATCTCCGACGAGATAGGGCAGATTCGCCCAACGGAAGGATACACTTGGACGCATTTATGTAATGTCCGGAGTTCCACGAAAGTACTCGCGGAGTCCCATTTGGATGTCTCATACATTTGACTATTCTGCACATTTGGAAATTAAATACCCATTCACTTCACGCAACAACGTGAACACTCCGCAATGCCAAACCTGAATCAGCTGATAAAAGTTAATGTTTCATTTTGAATATTTATTTATTCATTTTTAACAATATTACCTACTTTTTCTGCAGTTACTGATTTGCAAATTGCATTTTTTTGTATAATTGTCATGGAAACTGTTTGTCAAGCCATATTAAAACATATTGAACCAATGCAAATGTGTCTGTCACGTCATGCTATGAATATGCAATTATCAGCTGACTGAAATAAACTTGGCGCAAAACACGGTTCGAAAAGATTTGTAAACTGCGTTCAACCGTTCCAGCGTCACAGCGTGTTTCGGTTTCCGGCTGCTGGATATACGATGGTAAGTTAATTTGCATTAACCCGCGAGTTACTGGGGGGCTATTTTTTGCACCCCCTCCCGTTATTTTGCAATAACTCCTAAACGAACACTGGTATCGTCACCAAACTTGCAGTACCTTCTCTCACATCAATTCTACACATGTTGGCATACGGAAAAATATGAGGCTATGATAGGTCAATCGGGAATGACGTCAGAGTGACGTCATGTTCTTCGGTTTTTGTTGCAAAATAATGGTTTGCGGAAAACGCTGTCAAAGGTACGATAATTGAGATAAACTCAATTGTTTTAAATCAAATTACTGACAATAGACCAGGATATCAAACTGCTATCTCGTATTTTTTTGTTTTTTTTATTCAAAATTTTGAGAAATCCAAATAAATTTTTTGTTTTGTTTTTACAAAATTTTCAAGAAAAAATCAGAATTATCCAAAAATCGGAATATATGTGATCAAGACGTATGCGGTGAACATGTGTACCAAATTTAAAGTCTATATCTTTATCAATGACCGAGGTATGACCTTTAAATGACCAGAATCGACCACTTCTCACAGCATTACTATGTATAAAACGCATTTCCATTTTTGCATTTTACTTCTATTTATATGGAACAAACAATGTTCTAAGGTCATTTTTCGCGTTCTAGACGAAAACAAACCCATAAACATGTGTTACAACGCCTAATGACCGTAATATGCAGTTTGACCTCGTGACCTCGGATGACCTTGACCTGACCCAAGGTCATAAACAGCTTATATAGGTACTTAGAAGTGTCAGACACACGAATCATACCGATTTATCGACAGATTATGCGTTTAATATCGCAATCTTGCGCGACAATTCCATCCATCGAGACCTTTTGACACGGTCAAACATGTTGTACTTGACCTGACCTGTGACGTCATCGGTGACCCTGAGGTCAACAATATTATGTTTCCCTCGATAAATTTCCCAGGGCTATCGAATGCCGTTTGAATTTTTACATTCGGTCCAGTAGTTCCGGAGATCAGAGGGGGGGCTAAAAATAGCCCCCCCCCCCCCCCCCAGTAAGTCGCGTTATGAAATATACCCCAGTAACTCGCGGGTTAATATGATTAAATTGTAAAAGTGCATCATGTCGTTGAATTTTAATTTGATACAAGGAATGCACCAATACTCGCCACAATGCCAGTGTTGATGGTTTTACTGGTGCGACTGAAATGCTGTACAAACTGTGATTTCTGGTTACAGTTGGTCAATATCTGGTCAATATTTCAATATAAATATCTGGTATGTGTTGGATATGTTTTGCTTCTGTAATGTAATCATTTCTTTATAAATTGTAAACACTCCATCATCTGACACCTTCTGCAAACTTTACTTAATAATTAGGCGCAGATTTTGGTCAGGGGCGCGCCCTAACACATGGAAACTGTTTGCTATATCAGGCGCTATATCTGCGCCTGACAATGTATTTTTTTGTTTCTTGCATAGGTATTAATTTCAGGGATGTAGGAACATCACAGAAAGTGGGGGCCATGAAACTTTGATTTAGTTTTGAGAGAAACCCAACCACCTATGCAATATCTATTTGCAGATGTAGGCTCTTCTCACCTTGGTGAACCTTATGCTATTAAAACTTTTACTCACCACCTAAAATAACATATTTTTGCAAAACAAAATGGCAGAAAAGTGGGGGCTGTGGTCCCCTGGTCTCCACCCAAGGCTATGTAAACCAGGTAGGAAATGTTGCCAAATGAACATGGCCGAGCTGTGGACGCTGCTAATTTTTATCACACTTTTATCTTATTTTTGTCACAGTTTTTGCTAATTTTTGTCACAGTTTTTGCCCATGTTAAAGGGAATGTTTCACATTTCTGAAAGTTGTAAAATATACACTCGTTGTAGTCAAAAATATTAAGTAGGTGCTGCTAAAAACCTTGGTGATATTTTTTCTCTCGAAGTCACTAAAGTTGATACAAATTAAGGTTTTTAATTTGGGTTGATGACGTCATTATTGAGCTATAGACCGCCGCTGATTGGCTGACAACGTGGTATTGGCCGACAAAGTGGCTGTCAGCCGATCAGCGGCGGCCCTAGCCTAGACCCCATTTTGCAAATAAGACATTAAATTGCTTAATGGCTAAGTTTTGGGGAAAATGACCTTAGTATTTTCTTCATTTTAATAATGGCCAAAGATAAGGCCTATCTCAGTTCAAAACCAATACGAAGGTGAAACATTGCCTTTAACTCGCGCACTGCAGGGGAGGGGGTTGATTTCCACAATCTAACCAAATATAACAAAATCTAACAAAAACAAATAAAGACTGTTTTAAAATGTGTGTTTGACTATGCACATATTTGTTCACAGCCTAGCCACAGGGTGTCCGGACACATTGGCGAATGTTATTTTGCCGAATGTCATTTTGGCGAATGCATATTGTCGAAGGACACTTTGACATGTCTTTTTGTCGAAATGTGAATACGTCGAAAACAAAATGGCGAATGCCTTTTTGTCGAAATGCCTTTTTGCCGACGTGTCAAAATGTCGAAATGTTTTTTTGCCGACATGTCATTTTGTCGAAATGTCATTTTGGCGAAATGCGAAAAAATCGAAATGCTTTTTCCCGAATGACATTTTGTCGGCATGTGAAAAGGTCGAAATGCCTTTTTGCCGCAGTCATTTTGTCGACATGGGAAAAAGTCGAAATGTCTTTTTGCCGAATGTCATTTTGCCGACATGTGAAAAGATCGAAATGTCTTTTTGCCGAATTGTCATTTTGTCGACATGTGAAAAAGCCGAAATGTCATTTTGCCGAATGATACTTTGTCGACGTGTGAAAAGGCCTTTTTGGCGAAATGTCATTTTGTCGACATGTGAAAAAGTCGAAATGCCTTTTTGCCGAATGTCATTTTGTCGACATGTGAAAAGGTCGAAATGCCTTTTTGCCAAGCACATCCTGCTCCACTGCCCCTCCCTTGCTCCTGCGGTTTTGCACCATCCACCAGGGTTTGCATTAGAGGTGGCAAAAGTTGCCGGCAGGTTTCATAGCCATTCTGCAGCTTTTTGTAGGTCAATTAACTGACAAAAAAATACTTGGTCATCTAAATCCTCTATCCGAATGGGGATGGAGCGATTGTCCCCCCTTCGCCTGCCTGCGCCCATGGTCGCCTGTCTGCGCCCATGGGCCCATGGGTTACACCATTACGGACAGTACGGACAGTTTCCGTACAAGTTGGCGAACCTTCACGGTACGGACTGTCCGTACACTTGTACTTTACGGACTGTCCGTACAAGTTTGCAGAACCATTTGAAGGTACAGAAATAGAGATATCGATACCTGAAATGTCTATTTTCTAATTATCTTCAGATGAACTATTTGTGACGAATCGTGACGAATTACCTCTATTGATTGAACTTATTGTACATAACTTATAACAGAAGCAAACATCTTATTGTCCCCTCCCCAACTTGAACGCACAAATGGCCAGTTGGAATGAAATGTTAACGTTTTTTTCGTCTGGAGTTCGGAATAGGAAGGAGTATGTGCGAAAATGGCAAGAGGCATTGACATTTTTCCCTTGTCATTGCTAAAACGTTTAGCCGTTTAGTGAGCGGTGCTTGATATGCAAGCGGGTACTGAAAGTTTGGAGACGATATTGGCGGTAGTTTACGAGATATTGCGAAATAGGCGAGGGAGCAAGACAAAATACTATCGTGTAAGTCACTAGTACAGTAACATAAATGGTCAGACAGTAATTTCACTGAACTGTATTTGGCTTCCTCCCGGCGCTGAAAACGCTGATGCACGCGCGTTTTATTTTACAGGGATCCAAGCACAGTGTATTATGCATAACCCGCGCCATGCTGGGGGGGGGGGGGGGCGTTTTGATGTGCCTCCTAACATTTTGGGAAATGCAAGGAACAAACGGGAGAGTGCTAGCTAGAGACGTGTGACTGATACCACAATGTGTATTACGTCGAGATGCGTCTCCCCATATTCAACGTAACAAACCCGGGTCACCAAATGACCTTGACCTGAGGTCATATTTTGAACTTGACCCGATCCAGGCACCATAAGTATAGTTGGGATCGTCTTGAGGTAAACTCGATGATTTTACAATTATTGCTATATTTGTATTAGGCAAAAAGTTATGCACGAACAACTTTTGGGAACAAAATGCCAACATGACCTTTGGTTACCTTTGGACTCTGGAGCCTAAACTATGGACCTTACATATAATTTAAGGACACCAAAGCGATAACATTTTGTCAAGAGCCTTTCATTGTGTTTCTTAGTTTGTTCCAAGCTATCATAGTTCCCGAGATATTTGGGGTGGTTCTGGAGCGAAGTGCTAAACTTGGAGACTTTGACTTTTGATGACCTCTGGTGACCTTAATATTAGCCTGAGCGAAAATGTCGCAAGCGTAGGAACAAGAAGAAAGGGAGGCCGTGGCCGCCCCACTTCTCGGCTATTTTTTGCTAAATATCTGTGGTTTAACACGCGCCCTGGAGGACCTCTGATAATTACACGCCCTGGAGGGGGGCGGATTTCGCCCCCCCCCCCCTATGATCTCGAAAACCACGCAACGTAGCGACAAGCGGGAAACTATTTTAGATAGCTCGAGACAAGCTCTTTCGTTAATTTTTTTCTTCAGGTCAATATTGAGGTCACCAGAGGTCATCAAGGGTCAGATTTTCGAGTTTTCAAGACTTCGGTTCGAACACTCCCAAATATCTCGGGAACTATGATAGTTAGCAGCAAACGGAAAAAATCAATCGAAATTCATTGAAAAATACAATCGACATAGTTGTCCTCAGATTTGAGCTCAGGTCAATAGTTTAGGCTCCAGAGGTCATCGAATGTCAAAAAGGTGATTTTGTTTTCAGAACTGTTTTCCCCAAATAACCTTTTACCTAATAAAGATAAAGCAATAATGTTTACGCCATCGCGTGTGTCTTGTCAAGGCGCTTCGAATCATATTCATGGTGATCGGGTTAGGTCAACTGAGAAATTTGACCTCAGGTCAAGGTCAAGTGGTGACCCAAGTTGGTCATGTTGCATATTGGGAGACGTGTCTCGACGAGACAAACATATTGGTACCGTTTTCTCTTCTCTATCTTCATTATGTCGATAGTTATTGATAAAACCGTGTTGGCGGTCACACAAATGACCTGACCTTAGGTCACCGATATTAGAAATCCGAGATACACAAATTGTTGGTATCTATGACCTTATGAAATCCTACAAGATTGAAACCGAGCGGCGTAAAACTGTGGCTGTAGTACTACTGCAAACGTTTTGGAGTTTAGGTCATCACGTGACCTGGTCTGGTGACTTGACCTGTGATGACCTGAGTCCAAGAATTTTACATAATACGGGAAGTTCATTTCTAAACAGGTATACAAAAAACGGCGGCGCTGCGCGCCGCCGTTTTTGCGTTATCCTGGAAAAACCGGAGGGGTGGGCGGATTTCGCCCCCCTCCAGGGCGCGTGTTAATTATTCAGATATACCCTCTCCCCCCAAACAAAAATCGAAAGCAATATATTTCTATAACATAGATACGCATTTTCAGTATAGATTGCGAAAGTGGCGCAAAATTCGAAAATTGCGCACGTGGTTATGATATTATTTGCTTCGGGAGAGCAATCTGGCACAGTGGTAAGACATTTGCTTTCTGTGCCGGGGACCGGGGTTCAAATCCCTCGGAGGGCCCTGAAAAATTCGTCCCGGCCCCCATATCCCTCGGAACAGGGTGAGAGTTCTAGTTAGCGCTTTGGTCGCATGAGGATATGGTGCTTGGTCCACTACATTGTGTGTTTCGAAAGAATAATAGAAGTGAGCTGTAAAAAGATGGGAGCTTTGTTGAAATTATTATTTATAAAATTACTATGTACAAATGTAATAGTTATATCATCATTGCTTGCACAACTATAATAATATTGTCAGTGGCGAAGGGTTCACTCGCTGGTCCAGTAATACTGCTTTTATCATATGCTTACATATGAAGATTCTCGACACAGCGTTACGTTTTGACACAACGCTGAATGGCAGGGCAAAACATCTAATATATTGAGCAGGAGAGTCATTACAACCAGAGTATGCGGTACCTAAGTGATTTCTCGACATGGCCTTCAAAACTGCTATCTCAGCGCTAAAAATCAAATTATAAAACTGACTGGTTTCCCTTAACACGCGCACGGCCGGGGTCTGCGCCAACCACGAACGGCGGGGGAAGGATTTCAGCCCCCCTAAGATCTCGAAAACAACGCAACGTAGCGACAAGCCAAAAACAGGGTTAGATAGCTCGAGACAAGCTCTATCGAAAGTGTAGAGGTCTTTTTATGTCAGGACAATATTGAGGTAGGTCATCAAATGTCAGATTTTCCAGTTTTAGGATTCGCTCCAGATACCCCAACATATCTCAGGAACTATGATAGCTAGGAACAAACGAGAGAAGAAAAAAAAACAATGGAAATCTCTTGGCAAATTCAATCGCCTTTGCTTCCTTTAATTTTATCTTAAGTCAATAGTTAAGGCTCCAGAGGTCATGAAAGGTCAAAAAGGCTATTTTGGCAAAGCTGCTTTTGGCAAATAACATTTTATCTTATAAAGATAGGGCAATAGTTTTGACGCCATCGTATTTGTCTCGTCAAGGTACTTTTAATTATATTAATTTTGACTAGGTTAGGTCAACCATGAAATTTGACCCCAGGTCAAGGTCAAGTGGTGACCCAAGTAGGTCATGTTGCATATTGATAGACGTGTCTCGATGGGACAAACACATTGGTACCAGTTTCACTTATCTATCTTCATTATGTCGAGAGTTATTGACACAAATGTGTTGGTGACCTCGGATGACCTCGGCTGACCCTGTAGGAGTCACTGAACAAAAATTAACCAAATTTGCACCTGGGTCATCACAAACGGCCCATGATAACATGATCCATAAGGAATTGGGGTGCTATCATGCGTATCCTCGGAATAGGAAGCATTTGCATATTTCCCCATTGACTTATAATGTAATGAGGAGATCACGAAATTGACTCGACCAAAAACTGTAGCTGTGGTATGATCACAAACATTTTGGAGGTGGGGTCATGTGACCTGGCCTGGTGACCTGACCTGAGATGACCCGAGGCAATTTTTGTTTAGACTATGTGTGCAATTGATTCCCAAACAGCTGTACTAAATTTGGCGGAGCTCCACGCTGCCGTTTTCCCGCTATTCATGCAAAACCGGAGGGGCTTTTAATCCCCCCCCCCCCCTCTCCGGCCGTGCGTGTGTTAAACATTGCATTGAGTATTGCCACCCCTGTAAAAGATCACGTCCACCCCCCCCCCCCCCCCCCTCCCTCTCCCGAAAGGTTCGATGTCATGGTGTGTCCGTATACAGGTTTTAAACCGTGGCGACGTCACTGCCTGCGCACCTGCCTTCTACCCCCAGGAGCTCCCCGGCAACAGTTCCCGCTCAGCGGGGAATAACCGACGAACCAAACATCCACTTAGATATCAGTGCCCACGCAGTTTTTTTTCTCGCGTGCGTGGCTGCATGACACCAACACTGACCTGGACGGCCGGAAGCGAGTAGCGACACGACGCGCGCAGAGTGCAGACCGCAGTGAAAGTAGTGACTAGTGAGGAGTGAGGGCAGTGTCAGAAAAGTGGCAGGTGGCAGTGTCAGAAAAGTGGCCCATTTCTCCATTTTTCCGAACTTGGAAGTTTTGTTCCGTGAAAACTTTGACTAAATAATTATTTTGTTTAGTCTGCGGGTGCAAATGGTTGACGAGCATAAAACATAGACTGAGACTTGACTTTCCGAACAATGGCCGGAACGTGACAGTGATGTGACACAAATTGTCAAGCAAAAATCGTAAGGTGGAAACTCCAAATTCCCAACATTCGAAATTTCTGCAGTGATTTAGTGAAGAAAAACTGGTACTTTTCCAAAAATTAAACCCAAAACTTTTTAAAACCTCCCAAAAAAGTTTTAGCGTATTCAGGTTACAACTCCGCCACCGATACCATCGCCAACGGGGTATTAAAAAAAAACAAGTATAACCCTGGGACACTAACAACAGGTTATGCAAAAGACGGCAGTACCTACTTTAGGCTGGGACTTGAGCCCAGTTTCCCAGATACGCATACGCAACGATACAAAGTACCTTTTCAAAATACGACCCGGGAGTTTCGGTCCCCGACTGACGCATAGACCATATCTGTGCAGGAAATACGACTGACGATTCATCAACTTCCCACATCATAATATATGCACATATTGGCATATATGAAAATAGGTTGTGTAGAAACGCGTATCCAAAATTACGCAAAAATTACTGGTATACGCATTAAAAACAAATGTTCCGCCGCTGGCGAAAAATTTGTTCCGCGAACTTAGATCGTGGAACCACTTTTCTGACACTGAGTGAGGGTGTACCACGGGTGTACGATGGAGTGGGTCCATGGCACTAAACGACGGCGTTTGGCGCACCTTCTTATTATAATATGCATTCGCCAAAATGACATTCGGCAAAATGACATTCGCCAATGTGTCTTGTAACCGTTCCTTCATAAGTTTGTATGTGAATGGTTTGTTTATTATAATGTTATGTTGATTGTACCATTAATATCATTTTGGGGAAACATTGTACTTATGTTTTCACTATAAAGTATTTTCTGACCACTGTGACCAATGACCAGTTTTCCATATGCTATTCGCTGGCACTTTGTTGTGCCACCGTGTCGCTAACCTGAAGCTTTCTGACCAGTTTTCCATATGCTATTCGCTGGCACTTTGTTGTGCCACCGTGTCACTAACTTGAAGCTTTCTGACCAGTTTTCCATATGCTATTCGCTAAACTTTGTTGTGCCACCGTGTCACTAACCTGAAGCTTTCTGACCAGTTTTCCATATGCTATTCGCTAAACTTTGTTGTGCCACCGTGTCACTAACCTGAAGCTTTCTGCAACTATGCATTCAATGGACACTCCCACCTTAACATTAGTGCTGAGTTGAAATAGCCATGTTGTTGGATTTGCATTAAGTAGGGTAGCAGTTAAAACAACAACATAGGTCTAATCCAAAAGAAATTCGAGCTTGGTCTTGACAATTGTCACGAATAAACCCCACGTGTATTTGAATAGGGTCTAAAGCCAATGACGTCACCTCTCTTTACCAAATAGTGATTATTGTCGACTTGTTTTAAGGTTAGACTTTGAGATATTTGCGTGTTTCAAATGGTTTGGTAATTGGTTGGTTTTGTATTCAAAGCGCCAGAATTGTCTCGAAATGATTGTGCCATTCTTCGGCAGCGTAAAGGATTTCTGTATAGCTCTCCAGAGCTCAATATGACGTCATCAACCCAAATATTAAAACTTAACTTCTTTATGAAATTAAGCACTGTTTGCGAGAAATAAATGTCATAATCGTCTTCGGCAGCAATTACTTCATATTTTGCACCACAAGCGGCGTACATTTGACAACTTTTGGGAAGGTGGGAGTGTCCCTTTAAATACAGTTTGAGAAGAGGTGAATAGACACATGAGATTGCCAGCAGTGCTTTTTGCACCCAGATCCCAGATAGTCTGGGTTTGCACCCAGATCCCAGACCTGTCCAAAGCCTTGGTGAAATGTGAATCAGTAATTAGTAGATGTATTGTTTGCATGATTTTGCTTAAGTAACAATCGCCTAATGTGTTTTTTTTTTGCAGGCCAAGAAGGTGATCAGAAACCTCTCCATTCCCTGTCACAGCCGACCACCGATTGTTGGCGTAGTCGTTGTTTACCTATTGTACTTTCCTACGTATTCGTGCCGTTTGACATGTTGACATTAATCATCCAGCTTATTGATTTCGATTTTCCATCAATATTATATCGGTTGGTAGTTGTATTCCAGATCTAAATTTGTTTCAACACACGCACTGCCGGGGGTTCGCGCCAACCACGAACTGCCGGGGGTTTGACCCCCCTAAGATCTCGAACACCATGCAACGTAGCGACAAGCAGAAACCGGTGTTAGATAGCTCGAGACAAGCTGTATCGAAAGTTTATCGGTCTTGTTTTAGGTCGTCAATATTGAGGTCGCCAGAGGTCACCGAAGGTCAAATTTCGGCTATATGAGAGTCCTTGATAAAACCGTCTATATCTCGATAACTAAAAGAGCTAGCGACACCCGTAAAAAGCTTTTTTTTGTAGCTAAAGTTTCATCGGAATTGACCTAAGGTCAATAGTTAAGTTAGCAGAAGCCATTTAATTTGAAACATTCTAAAAATCGCCTAATTGTCAAGGAATAACTTTTGAGGAATAGCTTTTAGCATGATAGAATAAAACAGATTTCACTATTGTTTGCCTCGTCGAGACACATCGAATGATATTTTGGGTGACCTATTTATGTCATCTCAAAATTGACCTGACCTGAGGTCAGGTCAAGGTCAACTCTTACATCAATGGATGTTTATTCAAGCCCCACATTAAATGGTGAAAAGCTCATTGCTCTACCTTGATTTGGTAAATAGTTATTGAAGAAAGCCCATACGTGATCTGGGGAGTCACCTGAGTTGACCATGTAGAGGTCAAAGAACAGAAATGTGACACGGGCTTTGCATTTGGCACAAGAGTGATGGATCTGTTGAAAACAGGTCAGATTTAGCCATATCCTGTGGATTTATACGTGTTTTCATTTTTTCCCATTCGCTTACAATGGGGAGGTCACGCAATTGCCCTGGACTTGGTCACCGATATACAAATTCGAGAGAAAACAAATTGTAGGTACTTATCACCTAATGACATCATGTGAGTTTCAACCGTTTGGTCAAGCACTTTGGCTGTGGCACGACCGCAAACTATTTTGGAGGTGGGCTCTTGACCTGGTAACCTGACCTGAGATGACCCGAGCACAACAATTTTACATGTGGGTGATTCATGCCCAAACAGCTGTGCCAAATTTGGCGGTGCTGCGCGCCGCCGATTTCCGCTATGAATGAAAACCGGAGGGAGGCGGAAATCCCCCCCCCCCCGACAGTGTGCGTGTTCACCCGCCATTGACGGGGGGTGTTTAACCCCCCCCCCCCCCCCCCCTGATGAATTTTCGCAATAGCTGAAAAAACTAATAGCGCTATCAACGTAAAACTTCGGGTACCTTCTTATAAATCATGGTTATGTCTTCTGTGAAAAAATCAAGAAATTTCGTCGAATTTTTTGTCTCGAGTTATAACGAATTTAGTGACGTCACTACACACGAGTTTTACACCGGAATCAGCTAAACTTTGCCAGGCCGTACAAATGATTGACAAATGACAGATTGGAAGCAAAATGCAATCGAAAAACGCCAAAAGATAGCAAATTGCAACGGCTACAAACCAGCTCGGATTTTTATTATTATCTCGGATTTTTTATAATTCTAATTTTTGACCCCTAAAACTCAAAAAACTTTTTTGGGGGGAAACTTATCACAAAATCAAAATTCTATAAAATATTCAAAAAACCGGAAGATGTGTCAGAAAACTATACGTAGGCAACTACTATACCAAATTTAAAACTGATATCTCCATTTTTGACTGACTTATGACATCTAAAGTATGGGTAACTCATGACGTCATATTTTGAAATTGCGTTTTTTGGCTTCTATTGACCAGATACAGACAAATGAATGCCAGCACTTATTCCTGAGAGAAAACTGATCCATAAACATGCCTTCGTTATTTATATTTATCAATTTCAAATTTGGACCTTCAGTGACCTGAACTTGACCTGAACTTGACAATAACTTCACGTAAATAAATTCCGTTGGTAAAATTGCTATCACTATCGAATTATTTTACGTGACAAATAACCCATACAACATGTGTTGCATGACATTCGTAGATATTTTGCACATAGTGGATTTCTGTGACCTGACCTTGACCTTGACCTTTGCCAACAATCTCACTTTAGCCCATGCGGGATGTGTATAATACCATTTAGAAGCACTTTGGGTGATCATGGTCGTAAGCAATGGCTTGTACTGGAAAGTATGGCCCATAAACTAAAATACGCCGATTTTGACCTTTGACCTGACCGTGACCCGACATTTGACCTCACTTGGACATTTTTTAGCATGCTTTACATTTATCTCATTGAGAGCTTTCGAATGCCGCCTTGCGAGTCTCCCTGCGATCATTGGTTCAGAAGATAACCAGGGGGCGTTTAACGCACCCCCCCCCCCCCCCCCATCAATGGCGTTCGGCTGAGGACCACAGTCAATGCCGGGTTAACGTTATGATTGTTATTTAATTTTTGAAAACTTCAATCACGTCTTCCGTTTTCAGATATCGAGACGCTCGGCCTGTCCTCGACTTTGGGTGTCGGACAATCGGCATTCGACACACGGAGTGACAATGCTTGACTGTCGCTGTCAAACAACGAAGTCGAGGTGGAGAGCTGCGTGGTGTGCGTTGGAGAGGATCTCCAGGACGGGTTATTCTCGTGGCTGTTGCGCATACGGTTTACACTAAGCAATCAAAGGTGAAATCCTGGTGATGTTGTACAAGCCACGTGCCTGGACGTCAGTGAAGGGAAGTGTAAGAAAACGGCTTATGTGTTGGCTTGCCTTGGCCTGCACGGGTAAGCCTGCACATTAGCCTCTGCCCAGCGGTTATAGCCAAGTGTGTACATAAACAAGCACCAGCATGTGGCGTTACAATGGTACGAATGCCTTGTTTCCAAAGTACCCGGTGTTCATCGTGAACATATGCACTGAGTTCGTTGTAAAGGTTCAGAGCAAGTGTGAGAAGTGTTCCGAGTTCGGTATTGGACAATTTCTACGTAAAAGCCATAAATAAGCGTGTGTATCGTTCACCATGTTTTGTTCGCAATACAGAAGGAAATTTCTGTTTTTTTGTTGTTTTTTTCATCCACGGATTGACGGGACTCACGTTTGTGCGTGGGCTAAAAAGGAGGGGATGAGACGGTATTTTTATGTCTCGCGCAAGATTCGAGAAATGCATCGTTCGATAATCCTCTACGATCTCTGATTAGTAGTCAGTTTGATACAGAGTAATCGGTCGAGATAGTTGTGCGTTATCAGCCGAGCAGTGAGATCGTGGTACCGTTTATGTGGAGACAGAAAGCTGTCTCGCTGGAGACAGGGAGATAAGAATTTGGTATCCATGGAAGTACCCTCACGAGTATCGACGGAAAACCCTCGGGTGAGTTCATCAAATACTCTCGAAAACGGCTGTCTGTTTTGAATAGGGCCTACGAGGCAGCCAGATTATCTCGGAGACATATGTATTGACTTGACATGTTTTGAGTGTACATATACATATACAGCTGTAATAGATAATCGCTCTTGAAACATGAACCATAGAGAGTGATAGTTCAATTTCCTAAGCATTGATGTCAGATTAAAAAAAACTAATAGATGATGCTATGCAGCAGCATTTTTTTTAATTATTATTTAGTCCGAATGTTTTTTAATGGATGGATTTTCAAGGTCAGGCCCGCGCTAAGTATAGCTTGCTGCGCAAGTTTTACGTGCCCGACATAACTGGACACGGTCCGCCCCGCCCACTGACGTCACCTGACCTTGAGTGTGACCGCTGCCACCGGCCACAGGTCATCCCAGTCAGGGGCAAATAGCGAGCGCCGAAGCGACTCGAACCCGGGCTGCCACTACCGGGTGAGGTCGGCGCTCTCCCAACTGAGCTACAAGGGCGGACATTGGCGCATTCGCGCATCAAGTGTATGTCATGTCAATGCCGAAGAACTGTACTGTTCCCACAAACTTTTCCAGAAAAGAAACGTTCTAATCAACTGAAGGCGATCTTCGAAAATGTGTCCTTTCTATAACTTGCAAGTTGCATCATCTGAGGCCAATTTCACAAAGCAAAAAAAATTGTAATTACAAGAATTTCTTTGTTATTACAAATAATTTTTACACACGTTTGTAGTTTGGATTTCACAAAACACCAGGGCAGTAAATCTCAATTTACTATTTACAAACTAGTTTACAAAGATATTGTTTGTAAAAATGTTTGCAATTGCACATGTTCTATTTCTCATAGGTTGACGGAAGTGAGGAAATGTTTGCAATTACAAACTTGTAATTCCAGTGGGTCAGGGGTTCTTAATTTCAGCAACTGCATTGATAGTTGACATTGTTTGAATGTTCAGGTTATTTTCTTGGTGAGGTTGTTACGTTGCCGAGGTTGTTAGGGTAATCGTTTAGTTATACATAGGTATAGCTGCCCAAAAAAGTTCTTTCCCGAGATTCGAACAGGGATCTTCAGCTTTGAAGTCCAATCACAGTGCACCTTAACGATTGCCCTGTGAGGGGCGCCTCTGCGCGGATAAACCGCATGGAAATATAAATGCAGCGGTCAACGATGTCTTGTGCAATGTGCAGTGAACCTTCACCCTTTACGACGTAGGAAATCGGCTAGGTTAGGTGAAAAAATGGTCGATAAATTCAACGATCTTTCTTTTAAGAGTAGTTCTGTTGTTATGCTCCGCCACCCGGTGAATGGCCAAATTCTGTTTACTCTAATTGCTTACCAAGATGTATTTTTACGATCAGAGTTTGCATTCCGATGAAATGTTAATTAAAAGATAATTCTCCCTATAACTAATTTATTTTGAATTGAAAAAACACAATGTAAATATTTGTTAAATTAATTTGTTAACAATCAAATGATTTGTCATTAGCATCAATTTGAATACAAACGTTCTTGATTTCAAGGTTTCTGCTGTACTAACATTCGTGTTTACACAATTTCCTTTACAATCGGTAATTCAGAGGTGGTGAATGTTTGTGAAATGTCTTTTTGTGAGGTTTGCAATATTTTCTTGCGTTTGTAATCGCAGACATGTGTAATTACTAACTTCTTTGTGAAATAGGTCTCAGATCATAATAATTTGTCCAGGTCATGCTAAGGCAATAATGAAGTAGTCGTGCATCGCTTTTAAGACGGCTCAAACATACAACTGTGGATCTGTAAACTCAAATGGAAAAGTATGCATGGAGAAGCGTGATAAAGTTCCCCTAATTTTCTATATAATTATATTGACAATGAATAATCAGATAATAATCAGACGAGTCTCAGAGCAAGTGTATATGGTGAAATTGACAAAGAAACGCAAAAACGACCACCCAAAAAAAAACATTGAAAATTTTTAATTGGAATTTCGTCAGTCTAGTACCAGCCTTTCTAATCGAGGCCATCTGCCGATCTTTAGGAGAGACTAGAAGGTGAAGTAGATTTATATCAATTTAGTAAGTTGTCTTTTTCTTTTCTTTAATTTGTCTTTTTATTCTTTTATTTTATTCTTTAATTCTTTAATTTGCTTTAATCTGTCGGGATCGTGCAAAATCCGTTTTAACCCAGCCGCGATCCTATTTTAGCAGGAGCTTAATATTTGACTGTGTTCAGTATAAATATTTAACGTGTTAACATCATCAACGAAGAGAGTGGCCTAAAATACGAGATAAAAACGAATCAATCCGGACATAAGCTGTGATTCAGAATGTAATGTCAATATAGTGATTTTAGCCAACACATTGCCGCTGGAAAAATATTGTAAGGCCCTCAAAAAAGGAAGCCAGTTTCCCTCAAGAACTCAGCAGTGTCCAAGCGTGCTCAATCCACACTTGACCAATACGCTTGACTTTACTCCGAAAACAATACTTGCATGCGCAGCTACTAGTAAGGCATGCATGGTATGAAGCAGACGGAGCGAGTTATTGCATTTGTGTCCGGCAACTGATAAACATTGTTGCTTGCTGAAATAGTGAAGGATTAACTTACGTGCACCTTTATGTGGCTCTCAGTGAACAACACAGTTATGACCATTGAAATAAGTATATTTTTTTCCTGATTCTCACAAGATCGTTGCGGAGATGAATTCGAAGTCAACACAGTTGCTTATCCCAGCCGGCATTTATTTATGTTTATTACCGAGCGGGCGCGAAGCGCCCGTGAGGTTTCTCGTCAACTTACTAGACAAATTTACATTTGACCCGGTCCGACCCGGCCATACAGACGCTTTTTGGAAGCTAATAACTTTGCAACCACTGTCCGATTGAGATTGGGTTTTCACCATTGGATAGGTCCATCAAATCAATTTTGCTTTGGTATGGTGCGTTCTGATAGAGGTGGTATCACAGCGCGTGGCAGTTGGCACACGCGAACGTCGAAAATGAACAAAAAACCTTACAAAAATTATTCTTGATAAAAAAAATGGCTGTATTATTCTACGCATTAATTTATACGCTGAAGCATGCAGCGCTCAGGACGTTTGGCGGATTTAAGAAAGGAGATCATGAATAATTTAATACAACCTAATTTTTATGTTGGCATGCATTGAGGCCTGGCAATTTTTCTGGAGGACTAAAATGACTGTGTTACTACCACGTGTGCTCCCTTACCGTGTCATATTTCAAACCTGTTTTAGCTTTACCAGTGCGCTCGGCTCGGTCATCGCCCAAAAAGGCGTTTTACTGGTTTATAGATGGTGATAGTTTCTTCAGTTCTGTCAATTATTCTCACGTAGCCTATATCGTGTGTTAATTTACGACACAATTATCAGTTTATACCTTTGCATAATAAGTGCAGTGAAACGGGAGTTATCTCTGAAACACTTAGCCCAAGCAAGCAAGTATTCAAGCAAGCAAGATGAAGACGGATTTCGGCCCATCTGTAAGACTACGTTCGTCCGAACGCTTCGCGTTTTCAATCACTCCGTCTGAATAATCGTTGATAAACTAGTTAGCTTTCTGCCCAGGTCATCCGTTTCCGGCGGCAGTCACCTACCTGTAAAGACCTGATACTGAATAACACAAGCTAGATGTAGAGTAGCGTCATCGATGAATACATTACATACGAAATACATATGAATACATATGAATGTATACAATGGGCTGTGAAACTTCGATCCTGTTTTGGGTGAAATCCATTACCAGTGGCGCACGCAGGGGGGGGGGGTCAAAGGGGTCCAGCTGACCCCCCCCCCCCCCCCCCCCCCACCCCCCCCCCCCCCTCCGAAATTTATGAGGGGGCCCGTATTACTGAGGGGCTCGTTCTGAGGGGCTCGTTCTGGTAGGGGCCCAGTCTTGGTCAGGCCCGATCGAGGTAGGGGCCCGGTGCTGGCAAAGGCGTGGCATGGGATGATGGGGGCCCCGGTCACAACAGGGCCCGGTCATTGCATATTCTTGATACGGGCCCGTTTCTGGTAGGGGCCCGGTCATGGTCAGGCCCGATCGAGGCAGGGGGTCCCGTGCTGGCAAAAACGTGGCATGGGGCCCGGTCAGGACGAGGGCCCGGTCACAACAGGGCCCGGTCCCTCGCATATTCTTGATACGGGCCCGTTTCTTGGTAGGGGCCCGGTCTTGGTCAGCCCCTGATCGAGGCAGGGGCCCGGTGCTGGCAAAGGCGTGATATGGGGCCCGGTCACAACAGGGCCCGGTCCTTGCATATTCTTGATACGGGCCCGTTTCTGGTAGGGGCCCGGTATTGGTCAGGCCTGATCGAGGCAGGGGCCTGTGCTGGCAAAGGCGTGGCATGGGTCCCGGTCATAACAGGGCCCGGTTCTCGCATATTCCTAATACGGGCCCGTCTTTTGGTAGGGGCCCGGTCTTGGTCAGGCCCGATCGAGGCAGGGGCCCGGTGCTGACAAAGGCGTGATATGGGCCCGGTCACAACAGGGCCCGGTCCTTGCATATTCTTGATGCGGGCCTGTTTCTGGTAGGGGGCCGGTCTTGGTCAGGCCCGATCAAGGCAGGGGCCCGGTGCTGAGAAAGACGTGATATAGGGCCCGGACAAAACGAAGGCCCGGTCACAACAGGGCCCGATCCTTGCAAATTCTTGATACGGGCGTATTTGATATTGATACGTATTTGTTTACATTATCCATTGTTGCTTCAGGAAATGGTGTATGGCAACTTGTGGCAACATGATGGTGGACGCGAATGACGTAGTCGAGGCGCACTAAAACCCCAACGACGATGATGATGACATAACTACCGGGGATCGGGACTGCCTAACCTGCCCAACCTGTAAAATATAATTGTTGTTGTCATTTACCTGCCTAACCTGCCTAACCTGCCTAACCTGTAAAATATAATTTGTGTTGTTGTCATTTACCTCATTTCGTCAAAATTTACTCTCGACAGTTGTACCGCACATCAGTAGCACACGCACCTAAAATTCGCACAATCAGTAGCACACGCAGTCACCTTACACGACATTGACACGAAAATTATAATGTATCAGGTCCCATGCTGTAGGGGGCCTTCTCAAAAACAAGTGACCGAAATCCGCGAAGTTTTCTAAAAACGGGTGGGGGCCCGCTCACAAGGGGCCCGCTTTTAGGGCTCTTGACCCCCCCCCCCCCCAATGGAATCCCTGCGTGCGCCACTGCCCATTACCCCTAATGCAAGTTTTGTTGTGTGTGTGGGGGGGGGGGGGGGGGGGGGGGGAGTGATTTGACCACTTCTCGTCTTGGTCTTCCTTTCCTGTCCCAAATTTTCCATATTTAACCAAATAAAAGAGTTTATAAAAACAGACCGAAATATTAACATACTATACTTTGACCTACACTCTGAGTCGTCGAGCATAGTACTAAGGGAAGGGAGGGAAGAATGCTGTTACGCAACAATGCTTCGCTAATATGCCCACCAAACGTCACTTATGCATAGGCGTACACAAGGGGGGCAACGGGGTAATTGCCCTTATCAGGCAAAACAATTAATTCTGCGTTAAGCAAAAAAGTTTCATATCAATCGGATATTTAGTTTCGATGTTATAAGACATTATCTAAACCCTTTCAAAAAACGGTTTTTTTGACGGTTTTGTTGTATTTCCATTCGTGAACGATCGGACCCACCTTCAGCCCGGACCACCGCCAACAAACGCGACTTCCACTGTCCGATACTGGCGCGGATATGGAGTGGAGGTTGAGCTCATCCGCGCCAGTAATCGGACAGTGGAAGTCGCGCTTGTTGGCAGTGGTCCGGGCTGAAGGTGGTCCGATCGTTCACGCGTGGAAATACAAACCACGTAAAAAAAAGTTTTTTGAAAGGTCTTATAACATCGAAAACTAAATATCCGATTACTAATTACTTGTTTTGTATGCGTACCCAAGTGTCAACTTCATATATATTACCAAAACAAATTGGCAAGCCTCAAAACTCGGCGCGTTTTTTGTAGGGCTACCCGGATAACAGAATAAAACAGAGGGAAGGGCACTCAGTTTTCAATGCCAACAAATAAGGATTTTTGATTTGTAACGATGCTCTGAAACAAAAACTGTTTTGAAATCAGGAAGAGCAATGGATCAACAATCCAAGTGGTAGAACTGTTGGTGAATAACTTGGTCCATTTTGCAACAGTCTACTATACAGTATACACCCCTCCCGCCAGAACCCGGCAATGACGCCGGCTACACACCCCTCCCGCCAGAACCCGGCAATGACGCCGCTACACACCCCTCCCGCCGGAACCCGGCAATGACGCCGCTACACACCCCTCCCGCCGGAACCCGGCAATGACGCCGCTACACACCCTCCCGCCAGAACCGGCAATGACGCCGCTACACACCCTCCCGCCAGAACCCGCAATGACGCCGCTACACACCCCTCCCGCCGGAACCCGGCAATGACGCCGCTACACACCCCTCCCGCCAGAACCCGGCAATGACGCCGCTACACACCCCTCCCGCCAGAACCCCCGGCAATGACGCCGCTACACACCCCTCCCGCCAGAGCCCGGCAATGACGCCGCTACACACCCCCTCCCGCCAGAACCCGGCAATGACGCCGCTACACAACCCCTCCCGCCGGAACCGGCAATGACGCCGCTACACACCCCTCCCGCCAGAACCCGGCAATGACGCCGCTCCACACCCCTCCCGCCAGAACCCGGCAATGACGCCGCTACACACCCCTCCCGCCGGAACCCGGCAAATGACGCCGCTACACACCCTCCCGCCAGAACCCGGCAATGACGCCGCTACACACCCCTCCCCACCGGAACCCGGCAATGACGCCGCAACACACCCCTCCCGCCGGAGCCCGGCAATGACGCCGCTACACACCCCTCCCGCCGGAACCCGGCAATGACGCCGCTACACACCCCTCCCGCCAGAACCCTGGCAATGACGCCGCTACACACCCCTCCCCGCCGGAACCCCGGCAATGACGCCGCTACACACCCCTCCCGCCGGAACCCGGCAATGACGCCGATACACACCACTCCCGCCAGAACCCGGCAATGACGCCGCTACACACCCCTCCCGCCAGAACCCGGCAATGACGCCGCTACACACCCATCCCGCCGGAACCCGACAATGACGCCGCTACACACCCCTCCCGCCGGAACCCGACAATGACGCCGCTACACACCCCTCCCGCCGGAACCCGGCAATGACGCCGCTACACACCCCTCCCGCCGGAACCCGGCAATGAAGCCGCTACACACCCCTCCCACCGGAACCCGGCAATGACGCCGCTACACACCCCTCCCGCCGGAACCCGGCAATGACGCCGCTACACACCCCTCCCGCCAGAACCCGGCAATGACGCCGCTACACACCCCTCCCGCCGGAACCCGACAATGACGCCGCTACACACCCCTCCCTCCCCGGGGCGGATCCAGGATGTTTTGTTAAGGGAGGGGGAGGGGGGGGGGGGGGGGGGGGGGGGGGCAGGGGCGGCAGGGCATAGGGGCGCATTTTTTCCCGGGGAACAGGGGCGCATTTTTCCCGGTAAATTGGGGCGCCGTATCTTCAAAGATATGTATAACCAAATGTATATCGTGCAGGTGCTCGCGGTGTCGATTGTGCGCTACTCTATACGGAGTAGCGGACAATCGACACATCGAATCGACATCGACATCGACAGTCTGTATTTCGACATCGACAGTCTGTATATGGAACATGTGGTGAGACCCAGCTCACCGAGTGCAAAAGATTCTGAATTTCTGTGCCCGTGTTGTTGTGGTAGGCGCAAACGTGAGCATTAGGGTGGTTCATTTTTACACGAATGCTAAATGTTCTTGCTGGCACACTTTTTCCCGTTATTTCAACTACGCCCAGTCCAATGGTATCAACAATTTTGAAATAAAAAATATTTAGGGGTCGCATAAAAATCCCCCCAAATTCCATGTTTTTCTATAAATGCCCTAAAATCGCCCATCTTCACTGTAACAAATATTGACAAGCTATATGTCAAAACAAGTGCAACACACAAGTCATCGACCTGTTGGTATTCAAATAACACAACCTTATAAGAGTCTGGCCAGAGTAAGAATACCTGTAGAATACCTGGGCAGTGAGTGTAAGTATCCAGGCACGTAGCCAGGATTTCGTCCGGGGGGGGGGGAGCGGCGCCTCGAAAGGGCCCCTTCCAGAGCGTTGAAAGGGCCCATTCCCAAGCGTTGAAAGGCCTCCTCCCCCCCCCCCCAAAAAAAAAAAAAATAATAATAATAATAATAATAATAATAATAATAATAATAATCCGATGAAAAGGCACGTTACAAGGATGGAACACGTAGTATGACAGATATGGCATGGGCCATGCCAACTTTTAGGAGCTGGAGTTAGCAAACTGCCATATCAACTTTTGAACCAGCGACAACAATTTGGAATCAGCTATACCAACTTGGAATATTTTTTTTAAGGTCAAGACCTGGAACTCTTAAACAAATTGCGCCGCGGAGCGGCGCGAAAATTTTGAGTCTTATGCCCTGGATATGCGTTCTCATCAATGCCTCGCATTGCGTATGGTGCGGACCTCTAAAATTGCTATATTGTGCGCTTAAAAGTGCGGTAAAAAGTGCTAAAGTGAACTATTTTGCCCAATTATATAGAAAAGTAGCAACATAACACATAAATGCGTCGAGAAACGGGTTGATTTTTTCCTAACCCGCATATAATTGAATATGTACTTAAATTGCGCCACGAAGCGGCGCGAAAATTTTGAGTTTTATTCCATGTACAACTGTATGTTTACTGTTGATAGGCCCAAGGTCCCTTTAGATCGTCTAGGGGCCCCTTTTACCTTTTCAACGCCCTTCCGACCTGTTTAGGGACTCATCTGGGATCCGCGAAGCGAAAAGACATGGTGTAGAGTGGGTGATATATATATATATATATATATATATACATATATATATATATATATATATATATATATATATATATATATATATATATATATATATATATATATATATATATATATATATATATATATATATATATATTATATATATATATATATATATATATATATAATATATATACATATATATATATATATATATATATATATATATATATATATATATATATATATATATATATATATATATATATATATATATATATATATATATATATATATATATATATATATATATATATATATATATATATATATATATATATATATATATATATATATATATATATATATATATATATATATATATATATATATATATATATATATATATATATATATATATATATATATATATATATATATATATATATATATATATATATATATATATATATATATATATATATATATATATATATATATATATATATATATATATATATATATATATATATATAATACAAAGAGGGCTTACTCTACAGGAAATATTAAAATCGGAGCTTTCGGGTATAATGTAGCACTCTATTTGTATTTGTATTTATTGAGTCAACAACCACAGGCACAGGGCCCACTTACGGTTGCAGTCATGCTGCCTCATGCAACAGGAAATTAAAACATCTGACGAAGTGTTACAATATACCCGAAAGCTCCGCTTTTAATATTTGTATTGTGGAGTAAGTCCTCTTTGTATTTAATCTTCATCTGGGATCTCTACGTGCTTTGACCCTTCCGGTCTCGCCAGGGACTCCTCTGACCTACCAAGAAGCCCCTCCTGTGTGTCAAGGGGCCCATTCGGACAGGTCCTTCCGACCTGGCCAGGGACTGCACTGTCTACTTTGTCGCCCTGCTGACATGCTCAGGGGCAGGGGCGGCGGATTGCGGGGCGCAGGGTACCCCCCCCCCCCCCCCCCAGTTGAAAATCCTGAGGAGGGGGGGTCATTTTGCCCCCAGATTGAGCATGCTAAAATATTGGGGGGGGAGCAAAATTAACCCTTATGCCCCCAGGATTTTCGACTGGGGGGGGGCATTTTGGGTACCCTGCCTCCCCGCAATCCGCCGCTCCTGCTCAGGGGCCCCTCCGACCTGCCCAGGGGCCCCTCCAGTATGGCTAGGAACTCATCCGGCATGTTCAAGGGGCCTTCCGACCGGCCCAAGGACCCTTTCGGTATAGCCAGGGGCCCCTCTGACTTGCCCAGGAGCCCCACCGATATGCCCAGCGACTCTTCTGGTCGGCCAGCGCTGGCTGCTTTGTCGCCCTGCCGACATGCTCATGGGGCCCTCCGATCTGCCCTGGGGCCCCTCCGTGCTGGCAAAGGGCCAATTCGGCATGTTCAGGGGCCCTTCTTACCCGCCCAGGAGTCCTTTCGGTCTGGTCAGGGGCCCCTCCGATCTGCACAGGGGCCCTTTTAACTTTACAGGGCCCTCTGGTCTCTCCAGGGGCCCTCTAGTCTTCTAAGGGGCCCTTCTCCGACCGGGCAAGGGACTGCGCTGGCTGCTTAATCGCCTTGTGACATGCTCCAAGGGCCCTCCGACCTGCCCCGGGTCCCCTCCGTGCTGACTAGTGGCCCATTCGGCATGTTCAGGGGCCCTTCTGACCCACCTAGGGGCCCTTTCGGTCTGGTCAGGGGCCCCTCTGACCTGCACAGGGGCCTTTTTAACTTCCCAGGGGCCCTCTGGTCTGTCCAGGGGCCCTTATGACCTGGCAAGGGACTGCGCTTGCCGCTTTGTCACACTGCCGACATGATCAGGGGCCTCTCGACCTGCCCAGGGGCCCCTCTGTGCTGGCTAGAGGCCCATTCGACGTGTTCAGGGGCCATTCGACGTGCTCAGGGGCCCTCTGACCCGCTCAGGGGCCCTTTCGTTCTGTCCAGGGGCCCCTCTGACATGCACATGGCTCTTTTGAACATCCAAGGGGCCCTCTAGTCTTTTAGAGAGGGCCTGGTAGCCCTAAAGGGCCTCTGAAGTCCTCTAAACTCTCTAAAGACCACGCTTCGCGTGGTAAAGAGCCCATGATACCGCGCTTCGCGCGGTCTCGTCGGCCCTTTTCGGCGCGCGCAGCGCGCCGAAAAGGGCTCTCGCGTGCCGAAAAGGGCCATCCTGGCCTTCAGGGGGGGGGGGGGGCGCCCCCGCCGCCCCTCCCCCCCCCCCCCCTTGGATACGTGCCTGTAAGTAACCTTGTTTTGAAATAAGGGATCAGGCTTACCCTTATCACTAAGATATTCAAACAACACACAGCATGGTTTGGGATTGGTTTTTGCCTTCTTAAATGAAAAGGTCCATCCTCCTTCATTTACCAGCTGCTGACAAGCCTTATGCTGCATATGGAATTAGCCACAGACTCGCCATGCTCAGCTGATCCAGTTTTGACACGCTGTTCCCATGCATACTGATTACGAAGCAGCTCATTGGGTGGCCTTGGTGTTTGTTGATGATGGCATTGGTTTGGGACTTGCTAGAAGGATGATTTTGCAGGCTTGATAGCTGATGAGTCGCCACGCCGGCACCAACGGGTGCGGTTATATCCTGGATACAGAATCTAGGTCTCCAATATTTCTTACGTACAACTAACCTAACATAATCGAAACATCCCAGAGTGTCGCCCCGACCATCCAAAGTGTCGCCCGTGTATTTGGCCATTTTAAGCACAATTGCAACACATTTTCCCCACTTTATTTGTTATTTCACGAAACCTAACAATACTTTTCAGAATCGCACATTCTTAAAGGAAATAGTTCACCTTCGGACAATTTATCAGAACATGATTTTATTATATTTTTTAATACAGTTCCTTTTTTCTTTTCAAAAATGGTCCTACATCGCGCCAATTCAGGACAGAAGGGCGTAAATTATTAAGTTTATGGTGTGCGTTATTGGTCTGCGCATGCTCCGTACAGTGCTGGCACTTTCAGATGGTACGGTATATCATATATACGCCGCATTTCTTCGCCAAAAAGTCAAATATCTTCGGCTGGAGAGTCTTTTCAGACAAGAACAGTTGCAGATAGGGATTTCTCAACACGGGCTACAAAACTGCTATTTCAGTTAAAAACCCATGTTGAAGGTGAACTATTTCCTTTAAAGGGACATTCCCACCTTCCCAAAAGTTGTCAAATGTACGCCGTGTGGTGAAAAATATGAAGTAATTGCTGCCGAACACGATTATGACATTAGTTTCTCGCAAACAGTGCTCAATTTCATAAAAAAGTTAAGTTTTAATATTTGGGTTGATGACGTCATATTGAGCTCTAGAGAGCTATACAGAAATCCTTTACGCTGCCAAAGTATGGCACAATTATTTCGAGATAATTCTGGCGCTTTGAATACAAAACAAACCAATTACCAAACCATTTGAAACACGCAAATATATCCAAGTCTAACCTTAAAACAAGTGGACTATCATCACCATTTGGTAAAGAGAGGTGACGTCATCGGCTTTAGACCCCTATTCAAATACACGGGGGGCTTATTCGTTACAATTGTCAAGACCAAGCTCGAATTTCTTTTTGATTAGACCTAAGTGGTTGTTTTAACTGCTACCCTACTTAATTTCAATGAAAATCCAGCAACATGGGTATCTCAACTCAAAACTAATGTTAAGGTGCGAGTGTCCCTTTAAACTGTTGAATAGGACCTGCCGCACCGTTTCAATAGCGATTTTCGTTCACTTAGGTCTGTTTGAAGCAGTATACTTTATGGTTTCTACCTACAATCTTACAAATGAGATTTCTGTGACAACAAATAACTTAGGTTTTGATAGGTTTAGAGTAGGTAGGGTAGCAAATGGTGCTGATTTTAAAAATCACAACCTAGCAAAACCTAAGTGAGCCATTCGCTTGGTTCTGGGATGTCGGACATTTCTGGTGAAGCCTATACACTAAGTATGCACTTCTGTACCGTGTTAAAGTCATGTCTAGAAACGAAATCTGGCATTAAAGCCGAGCAAAATCTTGATAATTGTTTTTATATCGCCGTACATTTCAGAAGCCAAATTTAATTTGGAATCGAATGTCTATCTTCGTTTTTTTAATTAAAGTAATATTCCAGAAATTATTCGGGTTTTTATGTTTTGTTTAATACAAGATGGTTTAATATGAAAGCCCTACTTGTTATAATGCACAACTTTCATAACAACTACTATCTATGTGGTTTGGTTTTTGAGTTATAAGTAATTTTCTTTCTAAATTTGCCTTAAAGGAAATAGTTCACCTTCGGAAATTTTTCAGAACACGATTTTATTATATTTTTTAATACAGTTTCTTTTCTTTTCAAAAATGGTCCTACATCGCGCCAATTCAGGACAGAAGGTCGTAAATTATTAATGTTATGGTGTGCGTTATTGGTCTACGCATGCGCCCTGGTAGTGCTGGCACTCTCAGACGGTACGGTATATCATATATGCGCCGCATTCCTTCGCCAAAAAGTCAAATATCTTCGGCTGGAGTCTTTTCAGCCAAGACAAGTTGCAGATAAGGATTTCTCAACACGGGCTACAAAACTGCTATTTCAGTTCAAAATCCCATGTTGAAGGTGAACTATTTCCTTCAAAGGAAATAGTTCACCTTCGGAATTTTTTTTTAGAACACGATTTTATTATATTTTTAATACAGTTTCTTTTTTTCTTTTCAAAAATGGTCCTACATTGCGCCAATTCAGGACAGGAGGTCGTAAATTATTAGTTTTATGGTGTGCGTTATTGGTCTGCGCATGCTCTATGCAGTGCTGGCACTTTTAGACGGTACGGTATATCATATATGCGCTGCATTCCTTCGCCAAGTCAAATATCTTCGGCTGGAGTCTTTTCAGCCAAGAAAAGTTGCAGATTAGGATTTCTCAACACGGGCTACAAAACTGCTATTTCAGTTCAAAACCCCATGTTGAAGGTGAACTATTTCCTTTAATCGAGGCGGAGTTTTTAACCACTCGTAAGGCGCCAAAGGTTATATATTATATAACAGCAGAAAGTCCATGCTTTTTTGTTTTGCAACATTGAGTTGAGCTTAGCCAAAAATCCGCATTTTGAACGTGCTGTTCAGTTTCCTAAGTTGTTGAGAAAAAAAAAAACAGCAAAAAACGTACTGCAACTAATGCTGTGTGTGCATGTGTTGTTTTCACTTAAAGGAAATAGTTCACCTTCGGGGAATTTTTCAGAACACGATTTTATTATATTTTTTAATACAGTTTCTTTTTTTTCATTTCAAAAATGGTCCTACATCGCGCCAATTCAGGACAGAAGGTCGTAAATTATTAATGTTATGGTGTGCGTTATTGGTCTGCGCATGCTCAGACCAGTGCTGGCACTCTCAGACGGTACGGTATATCATATATGCGCCGTATTCCTTCGCCAAGAAGTCAAATATCTTCGGCTGGAGAGTCTTTTCAGCCAAGAAAAGTTCCAGATAAGGATTTCTCAACACGGGCTACAAAACTGATATTTCAGTTCAAAACCAATGTTGAAGGTGAACTATTTCCTTTAAAGGGACACTCCCACCTTCCCAAAAGTTGTCAAATGTACGCCACTTGTGTTGCAAAATGTGAAGTAATTGCTGCCGAGCACGATTATGACATTTGTTTATCGCAAAGTGCTCAATTTCATAAAAAAAACTTCAGTTTTAATATTTGGATTGATGACGTCATATTGAGCTCTAATGAGCTATACAGAAATCATTTACGCTGCCAAAGTATGGCTCAATTATTTCGAGACAATTCTGGCGCTTTGAATACAAAACAAACCAATTACCAAACCATTTGAAACACGCAAATATCTTCAAGTATAACCTTAAAACAAGTCGACTAGCATCTCCATTTGGTAGAGAGGTGACGTCATCGGCTTTAGACCCTATTCAAATACACGTGGTGTTTATTTGTTACAATTGTCAAGACCAAGCTCGAATTTCTTTTTTATTAGACATATGTGGTCTAATCAAAAAGAATCCCCCCCCCCCCCCCGGTATCTCCAGAATCAATGATCGCAGCGGGACGCGCAAGGCGGCATTCGAAAGCACCCAATGAGATAAGCCTAACGCAAACTTAAAAATGTCAAATTAAGGTCACATGTCAGGTCACGGTCAAGTCAAACGTCAAAATCGAGGTATTTGAGTTTATGGACAATACTTGCCATCCATGGCCTTCGATTGCGCATATAATCACCCAAAGTCCTGTCAACGGTATGATACATATCCCACATGAGCTAAAGTGAGATTGTTGGAAAAGATCAAGGTCAAGGTCAGATCACGAAAGGTCACTACACACAAAATATCTACGAAAGTCATGCAGCACATGTTTTATGGATGCTTTTACGCGTAGAATTCGATAGTGGTAGTCATTTTACCACCTGACTATATTTACGTGAAGTTAGTGTCAAGTTCAGGTCAAGTTCAGGTCACTGAAGGTCAACATTTGAAATTGATAAATCGAAATTAAAAAAGCATGTTTCTATATCAGTTTGATCTAAAAAAAACTGGCATTTATTTGTCTGTATCCTGCCAATAAAAGCCAAAAAATGCAATTTCAATATATGACTTCATAATTTACCCATACTTTAATATGCCATGACAGTCAAAAAAGATTATATAATTTTGAAATTTGCTATGGTAGTTGCCCATATGTCGTTATGACATATATTCCGTTGTTTCAATATCTTTGAAAATTTTTATTTTGTGAAGATTTTTTTTTATAAAATATTTAAAAAATGGGGTAAAAAAGCAACATTTTCGAAATTTCGAGATAGTTGGTTTGTAGAACTTGCAAATGTGTAACTTTTAGCGCTTTTCGATTGCATTTTGCTTCAAATGCGGCATTCGTACGGCCTGGCAAAGTTTAGCCGATTTTGGTGTCAAAATCGTGTTTAGTGACGTCACTAAATTCACTATATCTCGAGAAAAAAAAAATTCCGACTATTCCTTTTTCTCTCAAAAGGTGTAAAAATGATGCCCTGAAAGGTACTGCAATTTTGGCGTCGATATCTGCATTAGTTATTGAAATATTCCTAATATTCCTAGGGGGGGGGGGGGGCTAAAAAAAACACCAGTGACTCGCGGGTTAAACGAAAGCCGTTTTTCTTTCTTAATTTTATTATAAGGCTATATTTGGATCCCCGTTGCCATTTAAAACGATACTTGCAATTCATGAGCATGTGTTTTGTCTTTCGGCGCATAATTGCCGGTAGCCGCCGTGGAGTCTTCCAAATAAAATTACAGTGACCGTAATCGTCTTCCAAATAAATTGACCGTGCCTAATGACCGTAATCTGCAGTTTGACCTAGTGACCTCAGATGACCTTGACCTGACCCAAGATCATAACAGCTTAGAATGGTACTTAGAAGTGTCGGACACACGAATCATACCGATTTATCGACTGCTTATGCGTTTAATATCGCAATTTTGCGAGTCAATTCCATCCATCGAGACCTTTTGACACGGTCAAACACGTTGTACTTGACCTGACCTGTGACGTCATCGGTGACACCGACGTCAACATTATGTTTCCCTCGATAAACTTCACAGGGCTATCGAATGCCGTTCGAATTTTTACAATCGGTCCAGTAGTTCCCGAGATCCGGGGGCAAAAATTAGCCCCCCCCCCCCGTAAGTCGCGTATGGAATATACCCCAGTAACTCGCGGGTTAACAAGGGCGAATTGAACAGCGTCGCAAATGGTTTAATAACGGAAAATAAACAGGAATAGGAAATAAACATAGGCCTCTCAGCCCCAGTCGACCCACTCGACGAGGCGCCTCTCAGCCCGAGACGGCCCACCTGACGAGGCGCCTCTCAGCCCGAGACGGCCCACCTGACGAGGCGCCTCTCAGTCCGAGACGGCCCACCGCACACCGTCAAACACCAAGAGCTCCACACCCATCATGTATTGCCGCCGCACCTTGTATACAGAACCGCCAATTTGGGAGGTGGACCGGGTCGATGGCGGGCTGCGACCGCCCTCCTCCCGGCCGCCAGTATATAAAAATACAAATCATAGCGCGCGGGTCAGACGGACCGCAGCCGGGACCTGCGTCTGGCCGGTCCCCGTCAACCGGAGGCCAGAGCCGAGCCCGACACGGCCGCAACGGAAACAGGCCATCACCCCATACACACACGCGCACGCGCACGCGCACGCGCACGCGCACGCGCACGCGCACGCACACGCACACGCACACGCACACGCACACGCACACGCACACGCACACGCACACGCACACGCACACGCACACGCACACGCACACGCACACGCACACGCACACACACACACACACACACACACACACACACACACACACACACACACACACACACACACACACACACACACACACACACACACACACACCACAGCCGGGTGTGGCGGGGCGGGAATTTCCTGTCTGGTGCGTGAGTCGGGTGTGGGTGGCGGCCGGCCGGTTGTACGGTGGAGCGGCACGATACTGCGGAGAGGGGCGAGACGGCCGTCCTGCCTGGGCGGCGCCCCCTCCTCCGGCTGACCGCTCAATCCTCCTCCTCCTCGTCGGAATCTGAGGAAAGAGACGGATCGTCAGCGACATGGCGATGGGAACGCGCTCATAAACGTCGCAAATTTGTGATCTGTCAATGTCCGCGACAGCTGACAATGCTCCCGGAAGACGGAACTACCAACAGGTCGAAGCCAGTCCACAATCAGAACCAGCTGCACCGCCCCGCCAGGCATCAACTCGGAGCTCGGGAGGCAGGCCACTCTAGGGTGGAGACCGAAATGTAACAAATATCTCCGATACAACGGGAACCGTTTTTCCCATTGCTTCTTGCGAGAGCTTTCCAAAACGGTGCGGCAATCGATATTTTGAATAATATTTCCTTCACCGAAAATGATTGAAGTTCGGCTGATTTTAGCCAAATTAGCGATAAAAAACATTTTGGCTACTTATTTACAGGTTGCAATTTCCAGTGCAATGCGCTGAATTGGTTGCTTTCTATATAGAAAAACATCGATAACCACATTGGGAAGTGCATTGACATCCAACCCTACGGACAGACTAAGATCGTGTCATATATCATAGGACCTATACACCACCAGGACCGGGCTGTCCTGTGCCATGTGCCCTGCTCTGTGTCCTGCCCTTCTCAGCCCTATGCCGTGCCGTACCGTGCCCCGTGCCTTGCCTTGCCCTGCCCTGTGCTGTCCTGTGCCCTGGCCCTGTACCCTGCCAAGTGCCCTGTGTGTAGTTTTCGAGATCTCGGGGGGGGGGGGGGGGGGGAAATCAACCCCCTGCAGTTCGTGTTCGGCGCAAAGCCCCTGCAGTGCGCGGGTTAAACATGTTGATGACGCAATCACCCTTTTAGGTTAGAATGTGATCGCATTTCCTAGACTTATATCCAGAAACTGCTTAGGATGGCCGCAAGGCCGAGAATGCCAACACACAAGGCAAATGAGCCACCCTTAGCACTCATTGGCGGCAAACGGACTTAATTTTCGGAATCAGCATGCAAAACGGAACCAGGAAAGCTAGGGTGCCAATTGATTCCTTACAATAAGTGCAAAATGAAACAGCCTAGTGTGCACTCACCCTCCTCCTCGGCGTTCTTCAGCCAGTCGATGAACGCCGTCATCTGTTCGAGGAACACTGTTTTGCCCTTGGCCTTGCCCTCCTGCGTGTCCTTGTACCAGCGCATGATCACCTCCTCGTGCACAACGTCAGCTGGCGGGGAGCAGAGGCGCCGTCAGTGCACTGCATGCCTCAATACACAACGGGCAGGTCACACAATGCCACAACAGTGGCTACTGCAGCTTTGGGTCTTCACCTTCCCGTTCATTTAAACTCGAATGCTGCACTGATCATAAGGACACAAGTAACTTTTTTAGATTGAGCAGCGACACAAATGCCACAACCGGGCATGATATACCCCTTGCATCGCCATAAACACTTAAATCAGTCACCCTTGTAGAAGAGTATGACGATCTTGCTGAATGTCTTCATCAGGTTCATGTTCTCGTAGCAGTACTCCTGCGCCTTCAGGATGAGCGTCATCTGCGCGCGGGACGAGTTATCCGTGTACTGTTTGAAGAGCGGGATGTACTCGCGAAGGTGGCGGATCGCCTGATCAATGATCAGCTCCTCCTTCTTGTTCCACTCAACTACCGACATCACCGTCGGCCACACCTGCCACACACACACACACGTCAGTTACCCGTCACACCTATCACACTGACACACGCACGCACGCACGCACGCACGCACGCACGCACGCACGCACGCACGCACGCACGCACGCACGCACGCACGCACGCACGCACGCACGCACGCGCGCACGCGCGCGCGCGTGCGCGGCAGGGGAACGACCGATCCAGTGTTAGCTCACACCAGCTAGCCGCAACATTGCACGCCCCGCGACAGACCGCATTCAAACCCCAGTTATGGCAGACAGGTGTTCGTCTCGGTCACTACCGTCCCTCCTCGGGATGACGGCCTGCATGCAGACTCACTGCCTAGAGCCACGACCAAGTAGTGCAGTTCACGGCACAGAATGACTTCTTCGGATGACGGCCTGCATGCAGACTCACTGCCTAGAGCCACGACCAAGTAGTGCAGTTCACGGCACAGAATGCACTTCTTCGGATGACGGCCTGCATGCAGACTCACTGCCTAGAGCCACGACCAAGTAGTGCAGTTCACGGCACAGAATGCACTTCTTGCAACATGGAACGTACCGGCAGCACGCCGGACCAACTCCTACCCACCGTAGCAGGTGGCGCCAGTAGTGGCATTGGAACAGCCGGGCCACCCAGTGCTAGTTATGGTTAGCACGAGTCGGGGCGCGATCCTCCCTCCATCCCTCACTTGCCAGGGAAGTAATAGTCTGGCCGCGTCCTTCCAAATGAGCCTCAGGGGACACCAAACAGAGCTGACCACGGCGGGCGGGCCGGGGACTTACGATGGCCTTCCAACTGAGCCTCGGGGGACACCAAACAGAGCTGACCGCGGCGGGCGGGCCGGGGACTTACGATGGCCTTCCAACTGAGCCTCGGGGGACACCAAACAGAGCTGACCACGGCGGGCGGGCCTTCCAACTGAGCCTCGGGGGACACCAAACAGAGCTGACCGCGGCGGGCGGGCCGGGGACTTACGATGGCCTTCCAACTGAGCCTCGGGGGACACCAAACAGAGCCGACTGCGGCGGGCGGGCCGGAGACTTACGATGGCCTTCCAACTGAGCCTCGGGGGACACCAAACAGAGCTGACCGCGGCGGGCCGGGGACTTACGATGGCGATCACTTCGGCGTCCGCCAGCTGCAGCTTCGAGGTGAGCTCCTTGACGTTGGTGATGATGACGTCCCGCGGCTCGTCGTTGTTCAGCATGTCGGCCAGTTTGGTCTGCAGGTCCTTCTTCGCCTCTTTACCGGCCTATGGATCAACCGGACCGGCGGCCAGGGGTAAAAATCGTCACGCAGTACGGTGGAAAGGGGTGATTATAGCGAGTGTCATTGTAAAGTAAGCGCGATGTGCTGTGAGCCCTCATAGATAATTGGATTCGCATTTCATGAACAAAACAGATTTGTTGAAACACTACCTTTAACAGAAGTCGCCCATAAGCAAAAAAGAAACATTTTACTTTACAGCTATATAACTTCACATAGGTACTAAACATGTCTCTGAACAATATACATGATACATATTTCATTCAGGGGCCTTCCGCAGTAAGACAACCATTTTTCGTTCTCAAATTTGCCGTCCGATCATTATTTATTTTCCTGAGAAGTTGTGCATGGGGTTTCAAGGGCGGGGAATTCATTGGTGGTGATAACAAATCCAAAAATCATTTGTCCAGATACGGTTTTAGGAAATTTCCCAAATATCACTCTGCATGCCTGATTTTGACGATCCATAACTCCGAGACTAAGAAAGAGATTTTAATAAACAGTCAAAATAATACATAGATATTTTAGTAAACTTTTTACGTTTGGATGGAAATTAGTCACATAACAATCTCGGATTCTGCGTCTCGTCTCGGATCTCGGATTTGAGCATTTTCACTTTTTAGTCACGTGACATCGTGACCTACTTTTAGCGCCCTGGCCCGTTATCCACGGAAATTAACAGTTTGGTCCGGTTGCGATTTGAGCCTCGAACTTAAATAGTTTTCGCTCCAAGTGATTTAACATCCACCAAAACCACGCTTTCGGTAGAAATGATGTGTATGATCGAATGGAACGAAAACTATTAAAGCCAATGCATTTTGACTGAAGTAAGTTTGTTCTACTCGACAACAGCCTTAAAATGAGCCCACACCGAGCTCTGTACGACAGCTTTGATTTGTGAACCCTATTGGTGGGGGTCACTGATCTCGACGGGCCCAGGAGAGACCAAAACTCAAAGAGGGGTCACCATATTTGGTGAGCGTAATCTTAGCAAAAAGAAGCAACTTGATTAGGATGGGCAGCTTGCTCGGTCATTGTTTCCCCTTGTTTGGACACCCTGTTGGACATGTTGCCGAAATAGCGTATTCCGTCAGCACTGCGGGCCCCAAAAGTGGGGTTTATAGGTAGAAGCGACGGCACCCACTCGTCTTACTGCGGAATGCCCCTTAAAGTCATGAATGGGTCGAAATAGAAATAGGGATTGTGGAAACGCCCTACTGAATATACACATTTTCCACCAATGACGTTCGTTGATAAGTAGCATTTCAAAAAGAAACTGAGCTCAACTAGGTACTGCATGGAATGGTCACAAGATCCAGGCAGCAATCCTTGTGGTATGTGGGCGCAGAGCCTGCCGAGCCGTCATCAGTCATGACGTAAGAGAGTCATGGACAAGCCGATGTTTGTCATGCCGTCTGCCGGCATCGTGGACCAGAGGAACCGACGGCACCCACTCGTCTTACTGTGGAATGCCACTTCAAGTCATGAATGGGTCGAAATAGGCATTGTGGAAATAAGGCAGCAATCCGTACCTGCTGCTTCCAGAAACTAACGATGTCAGACAGGCCCTTTTCCTTGAAGAACTCGGTGAAGTAGGCCTCAGTCTGCTTGTTGGCTGGCAGGAACTCCATCAGACTGTGGGGCGGCGCAGTCACGGGTCAGGTCAGGTCAGGTCAGGTCAGGTCAGGTCAGGTCAGGTCAGGTCAGGTCTTCAGGTCAGCTCAGGACATGGCAGGACGATGGTGGTGAAAAGGGCTAAGGGGGGGGGGGGGGGGGGAGGGCGAAACTGTACCTGGGTTCTGAACGAAACACCATCACGAACACCACACCGAATACAGCCGACAGTCAAACCACAACCGGTGCTGCCACCGACAGATTGCCCACCACACCGAATACAGCCGACAGTCAAACCACAACCGGTGCAGCCACCGACAGATTGCCCACCACACCGAATACAGCCGACAGTCAAACCACAATCGGTGCTGCCACCGACAGATTGTCGTTCGGTTTGTTTTTGTTTGCGAGTTAGACGGCTTCTGCTTCTTCTGCCAGTTTGACAATCAGTGACAATGTGTAACTTCACCTGCAATGGGGCACGTCATGCTTGTTGGTGATAAAATACAAATACAGTCGGGTTATTTCGGATTATTTACGGCAGCGAGCAGTGATGGTAAAATCGTGCACCGGCGGACATCCCGCCCTGGCAGAGCGGACGCCCTTTGGAGAAGTCCAGCAGCAGCGCTTACCGACTCTCCAGTTGGCCCTTCTTCAGCGAGGCCTTCAGCGACGACATCTCCTTGGCCTTCAGCCAGCTGCAGAAGAACTCCACGATGAAGTTGGCCGCCACCATGTCCTTGATCAGATGTTCCTGCGGAGAGCGGCGGGCAGGGGGGGGGGCGGTCAGACATGTCGCTAGCGGCGACCGGGAATGGATCAATTTCCGAGCATGACACGATCGCCATTCACAATGGTTCCTTGTTTGATGACAATATATTTTGCTTGATTGGTTTGGTGATTTAGGATACACAAACTTCTTTCAAAAACCACCTTACATGGAACACTGGAAAACATTGTACACTTCATTGGATTCACAGAGTATAAACAACGGCATGCCTGTCCTCACACAACTTCAGAACATTAACGCATGTCAGACAGAAAATTGTCATCAACCGGATACTGACTTGCTTGAAATTAGCATATACAGTCAAATACTCGTACATGTTAAATACAGCATAGTTAATGTATCTTGGGAAGTTATGATTAGTTTTATCATTTATGACCTCTTCCTCGAAATTAAAATATAATAGTACCAAAAACCGTTATATTAATATTTCGATCACAGATCTTCATCAGAAATTATACATTACCAAACAACAATAGTCAGAATACAAGTTTCAGTGTTAAATTTTTATTTTACAGTTAACTGTGCTGATTATAAAAAATGTATGGTTTTCAGCAGTCAATGATGAAAAAATATGCTGACCTCTGAACACAATAATTATTTATGAGGCAGTTGAACTACCTGAGGGCGACGCCTTTGGGGGTGTCGCGGACCGAAGGTTGTTTTTAAAATGTGTGCTTGAGATCTTGAAAGTGGAGGACCCCTTTCAAAACAACAGCGCGTGCGTCCTTGTTTGTTTGTTGGGGCGTAAAGGGAGTGTGCCTACTGTTTTGGTATGTCAAAAATATTTTTAATACGGTAAGTAGCTGTTGGTTTGATTGTTGTATATGATGAAATTCACATCTGGAGCCCCTTTAGTTGAATTTTCACTTATATTGTTTTTTGTTTATTTTTGTTTCGATATCTATAAAACGATCGCCACTATGGTGATGTTATGTAAAACGGCGCACATAAGACAATACAATTACGGTCACATCATGCAAGATAGAAAGACGAGTTTTGCACAGCACGTTCTTGCCACTGTGAACTTTATTATGTGCAAGTTTCGTAGCTCTAAATTGATATCTTCTTTAAAAAATGGCCATCGGCCATCATCGAAAAACATGATGGCCGTCCAGTTTCTGTTCGGCTGCTGCTATCAGCGTGCACGAGCTGTTTTGTTGAATTGCTATTGGCCGGCGCTAACAATATGCTAGCAGTTTAATCGATAGTTACAGTGCTTCTAGTAGTGGAAGCCCTCTGGAGTCTACCCGATAACTTTTTGCTCCCAAGCAAATTCCTGGAGTCTTTGAATATCTCAGCAACTAGGGTGAATCTGGAGAAATGAAGTATTGGTTCAATTCAGAAAATTGTGTTCTATAGACCAGTGTCAATAACTCCAACTAAGCGATGTGAGTAGGCACACTCCCTTTAAGGGCGCGACGACTGCATGGTCAATTTGCGCCCATTCGCGTCCTTGTGACCCACACATCGTCTCGCGTGGTCATACCAAGCACTGTCACAGAGTAAGCTTAGCAACCACCCGTGAAACATTGTGACCCGACTGGGATTCGAAACTCCAATGTGTCATCGTGGCCAATCATGTAAATTCCAAACTTCCGCCCCTTTTGCGATGACATTGTTCGTGTACATACATCTTTTTAGGTTTGGAAACATTGTAGTTTTTTATATTTGTATCGTTTTATTGTATATGTATGCATGTTGTTAGATAAGGGCTTGAAAGTTTGTTTGTTACTAGGTGATGCTGTAATATATAGGTGAGATGATGTCGACTATTTATGCAGACCGAAGTTGAAGTATCCTTTAGAAGGTTGTGCCCGTATGAATAAAGTTCGCGAGAAATGTCGCGCGAAAATGTGTTAAAAAAACGAGGGAAACAAAATGCAGTCGAAACTTTTATTCTGATTATTGTTGTTGGGTAATGTATAATTTCTTATGAAGATCGAAATATTAATATAACGTTTGTTGGTACTATTGTATTTTAATTTCGAGGAAGAGGTCATAAATGATCAAACTAATTATAATTTGCTAATTACATGTTCTTCGCACAAGCACTAACCAATATAAAGAATATCCTAGGAAGTGTTCGTTCATCTCAGTGTTGACTGCCCCCCCCCCCCCTTGAGGTTTTTCTTGAATAACTTGTAACACATGCGGCGCAGCTTGCTGACATTTTCAGTAGCTGAGTTTACAACAATTGTACGTATTCTATCAAAATTTGAAGTGTATACGACTATTCGATCGTGACCTATGACTTTTTTCGTCAAGGTCATGTCAGACCCCAAAGGGCCATTGACCTGACCCCAAAGGTCACCAGTTGACCTAGATACTCAAAATAGAATGCCTTTGGATTTTCCTTATGACAGACAACACGTTACTTTTTACGGTGTCTATCTCTCTCTCCGTTCAGAAGTTATACTAAGCGCCCTGTACATGTGCTGTAATGCAACACGCATAGCAATTCTCATCTATGGTGACTATGTCCGTGACCTAAGAGGTCATTAACCGGCCCAGACCTAAACATCGATATATTGCCAGATAGCTAGTATAACGACCAACATTTTTACGCTAACTAAATCGTTTTATACTCATAACTTTGGTAATGACGACGGACAGACCAAATTGCTATTTTTGGACGTGGTCGATCTTAGGTCATTCACTTGACCTGTAAGCTCACTCGTTGACCTGAAACCTACAAATCGCATACTGTTAGATTCCTTTCATGCCAGGCAACATGCTGGTTCTTACCGCATTGCTCTATGTTGCTTGGTTTGGAAGTTAACATGGGGGCCTGTCAGCGCCGCCCCGCCCCCCCCCCCCCCCCCCCCCCGTAGGGCGAAGGTGAGACAAGGTAAAAAGGTAGGGCGAGGGTTAAGGCGCTCTGACGGCAAGGGTCATGCGGCTACTGGCGGAACTGGCGCATCCATCATTCACCGACTCATCATTCACTGATTCATCATTCACATCACTGATTTACTATGGCCCGTATCGACAGCCACTACAGAGTACGGGAGGCCGCCACTGCGCCGAGGGACGTGGTAGCACGGCCGCGGCGCAGTCAGCACGCCGCCGAGGGACGCGGTGGCACGGCCACGGCGCAGTCAGCACGCCGCCGAGGGACGCGGTGGCACGGCCGCGGCGCAGTCAGCACGCCGCCGAGGGACGCGGTGGCACGGCCGCGGCGCAGTCAGCACGCCGCCGAGGGACGCGGTGGCACGGCCGCGGCGCAGTCAGCACGCCGCCGAGGGACGCGGTGGCACGGCCGCGGCGCAGTCAGCACGCCGCCGAGGGACGCGGTGGCACGGCCGCGGCGCAGTCAGCACGCCGCCGAGGGACGCGGTGGCACGGCCGCGGCGCAGTCAGCACGCCGCCGAGGGACGCGGTGGCACGGCCGCGGCGCAGTCAGCACGCCGCAGAGGGACGCGGTGGCACGGCCGCGGCGCAGTCAGCACGCCGCCGAGGGACGCGGTGGCACGGCCGCGGCGCAGTCAGCACGCCGCCCAAACGACTTCCTGCTGTCAGCGGTGCCGGCGCCGCCGCTGCGATGGACGGCCGTCATGAGGTCGGGGCTGCCGTGTACAGCGGCGTGGGATGCCCGGCCGCGTCAGGCCCAGCTGCGCCGCCCGGCCGGCCATTTACGGCGCCGGCCGTGCCGAGACACCGACTGGAGTCTCGGCCGCCGCGATATCTGCCGTCTGTCAGCGGCCCTGCAAGGCCGGCAAGGGCGGCGTGTTTTGCCGCCGGGCCGACTACGGCGATCGGTCGCCCGTCAGCGGCGCGGCGCCGCACTAAGAGGTAGATTGGACACAACAATGTGGCCGAAAGTAGTTTCCCCACTATTTTTGCATGCGTATTTAGGGCAATTTTATGAAAGCGGACAGATCAGAGCATAATAAATATTCCACCAACAGGAAAAATATAGGCCAATTGTTGGTGGGGTTTCGGTGTACCTAAAGTTGCACATGTCAGGACGACGCAAATACCACTTCAGGCAGGAAATTGTGCCCAAGTTTAGGTGCCCATCACGGCAACAAGTGTAAACATTTATAGTCATTGCCATGCGTCAAAGCAAAGCGCATTTTATGGACTTTGAGGGGTTACGCTTGAAAATGCTATATGTGAAGCGAAAAATGTTTTATTGGTGTGTAGCTTACGTCGGCTCCATAGTACAAATTATACCGTACGTTGTCTTTACGCAAGCCTACCAAAAAACTCACCAAAATCACCACTCAAAACTACCACCAGATGATAGTCCAAGACGTCCTCTACTGTAGGGCATTCACGATTTTTGCTTATATTTGCTTTCCTTTGACTAGCGCTCAAATGAATGGGCCCGTGCCGGCGTGCCGGCGTGGGCCAAAAAGGTAAACATTTAAAATTCACATATTTAAATAAGAAAGGTATGTTCCTAGACTAGTAATATCTCAGAAAGACTGGGCTGCCATACATTTGTCTGTATCTAGTCATTAAAGGCAAAAAACCGCAATGTCAAAATATGACGTCATCAGTTACCCATACTTTAAGATGCCATAAGTCAGTCAAAAATTGTGATATCATTTTTAAATTTGGTATGGTAGTCGCCCAATGCCCATATGTGGTTTCAGACATATAGTCCAGTATTTGAAGTCTAACACAATTATTCGCAATGTTAGCTTTGGACAGTGCCCTGAATTTCACAAGTATGAGTGGAAAACCACACCCAAATTAACTTTTTTGTCACGTCACTTGCCATCGAAATGACGTCACTAGCGATCGAACGATTTTACACATATTAAAATCAAAACTCGATAAAGAAGACATGATCTTCCTACCTACCTAGGTCCCTACCATTAACCCGGCATTGGCTGGGGTCTCAGCCAAATGCCATTGACGGGGAGGGGGCGTTTTTCGCCCCCTGGTTATCTTCTGAACCAATAACCGCAGCGAGACGCGCAAGGCGGCAATCAAAAGCTCTCAATGAGACGCATCCAAAGCATAAGACATCAAAATAAGGTCAGACGTCAGATAACTGTCAGGACAAAGGTTAAAATGGAGATATTTGAGTTTGTGGGCCATACTTTCCATCCAAACTTTAGATTGCAACTATTATCGCAACAAGTGCTCTCAAAGGTATACTACATATCCCGCATAAGCAAAAATGAAATCGTAAGCATGAGTTACTCATACTTAGGGAGCGATAAGTCAGTCAAAAATAAAGATATTGCTTTTCAATTTGGTTTGGGTATTGTCCACATGTTTTCTTTAACATAAATTAACTTCCGTTTTTTTTTCATGTTAGAAAATGTTGATTTTGAGGTCATTTAAAAACGAATAGTTTTTTTTCATTTTTTGGGTGTCAAAACCCCAAGTTGCAAAAATCCGAGATAGACATTTTGTAGCCCTTCCTTTTGCTATCTTTAGACGTTTTTCGATTGCATTTTGCTTAAAATACGGCATTTGTACGACCCTGCTAAAGTTTAGCTGATTTTGGTGTCAAACTCGTGTGTAGTGACGTCACTAAATTCGCTATATTTCGAGATAAAAAAATCGACGAAATTTCTCATTTTTGCGCAGATGTATAATTGCTATAGGAGAAGGTACGTGAAGTTTCACGTCGATATCGCTATTAGTTTTTGGGCTATTGCGAAAGATCGTCAGGAGGGGCGAAAAACGCCCCACCCCAGCAAATGGCGGGTTAACCCTCGCCCTACGGGGGGGGGGGGGGGGGGGGGGGGTACTTGACCATGCCCCTGAGTTTTTCCTTGAATAAACTTTTGACACATGTGGCGCCATCTTGCTGAAATTTTCAGTAGCTGAGTTTGCCAACAATTTCACGTATGCTGTAAAATTTAATTGATTGGTAAGAAGTAATGTTGGAAAAATCATGTTTCGATGACGTCATGTTGGTGGAAAACGATAAATTTCGAAAATCGTAGAAAACAGAGTTTAAAGACAATTGCAAACGTCAAGGCCAATGACACGGCGGCCACGCCGGCCTGCGGTTTTGCTTGAAAACTTTTTATCATGCGGTGCATCTTGCTGAAATTTTCGGTAGCCCAGTTTACAATAATTATACGTAAAGTGTATAAAATTCATTGAAATAAGTTCATGTTTTTTGGGGAAATAATCATGTTTTGATGACATTTGGTGGAAAAACTATAAATTTTTGAAAAATTGTAGAAAACCAGAGTTTTAAAGGAAATTACAAAGCTCAATACACCAAAGATACAAAAATGACATTCTCTTTAAAGTGGCAATCTAGGATTGCAAAATTTTGGGGTTTTGACCCCTATTTTTTTTTCAATCCCCGCAAAGTCAAAATTTTCAAGGATGTTAGGGAAAAACCGGGAATATATGTGAGAGAACAGAGCATGGACAATACCATACCAAATTTAAAAGCAATATCTTCACTTTTGACTGAGTGATGGCTCCGTAAGTGTAGAAACTGATGACGTCATTTTTTAATAACTATTTTATATTACTCCTTTTTGACCAGATATGAAACAATAATTACCTTTTCTATATTTCTGAGCCAAAACTGTCTGGAACATGCTTTTTATTTATATTTATCAATTTCCTACATTCTGAGGTTTTCTGAGAGCAAAATTGCTGTTTTGGACGTGGTAAATCCGAGGTCATTGACTTGACCTGGAATGTCACCCATCTGACCTGAAACAACAAATCGCATACTGTTAGATTCCTCTCATGACAGGCAACGTGCTGTGTACTTACCGCATTGCTCTAAGTTGCTTGGTTGCAATTTAACAGGGGGGGGGGCTGTCAGCGAAAACCGGAAACCCGGGCGAAGGGAGAAAAAAAGCCTCCGTAGGGCCAGGGTTAATAAAGATAACGAAAACTGTTTACGTTATTGTTTTTTTTGTTTATCTTGTCAAGGCGCTTCGAATGATATACATGGTGACACTTGTTAAGTCAACCTGAACATAATTGACCTCAGGTCAAGGTCAAGGGTGACCCTACTTGGGTGGACCCTACTTACTACAGGTATGGCATGTTGCATATGGGAGAAGAGTGTCTCGACCGAGACAAACACGCTGCTGTCTGTTACTTCTCTATCTTCATTATGTCGGGATGTTATTGACAAAAAAAATGATGGTGACCTCGGATGACCTCATATGACCCCCATAGGGGTCACTGTACAAAACTTACACCTGGATCATCAAGATATCCTATAATAACATGATCCAAGGAGTATTGGACTAATATCATGCATATCCTTGAAATAGGAAGCATTTGTATATTTCCCCATTGACTTATTATGGGGAGGTACGAAATTGACCCGGACCTTAGGTCACCGATTTCAAAATTCGCGATATACGATTGTAAGTACTTAGTTAGCCCTCATGACCATCCTGTAAAGTTTCAAACTGATCGGTGAAAAACTCTGGCTTGGGCACTACTGCAATCATTTGTGTTAGGTGGGGCACTTGACCTGGTCTGGTGACCTGACCTGAGATGACCAGAGGTTATTTTTTCTTTCAAAGTGTGCGCAATTGATGTCGTAACAGGGTGTAACGAAACCCGCGGAGCTGCGCGCCGCCGGGGTTTTTTCGTATCGGCGAAAAACCTGAGGTGGCGGAAATCAACCCCCCCCACCCCCCCCCCCCCCCCCTCGCAGTGCGCGGGTTAATGCAAGAGATCCCGTCCTGCCGGATGCAGAGACAAAGGGCACAGGACTGCCGACAGGTCGCCTGGCACAGGACTGCCGGAAGGTCTGGCCGGCGTGCACGTTGTAAGGCAGGTGGCTCGTCAGAGATCTAGAGGATTGCGGGGGCACAGGACAGCCGGATGTTCTGGGCCGGGGTGTTACCTCAGCATCAGCTGCAAGCACGTGGAAGGCTAGGTGGCCGTCAGAGATCCAGAGATGCGGGGCACACAAGGGACTGCCGGATGTCTGGGCCGGGGTTGTACCTACTGCATCAGCTGCAGCACGTTGGAAGGCAGGTGGCCGTCAGAGATCCACAAGTACCATCATGCGCGGCCAGCCGGCTACACGGTTTTGCCTCGCTGAAGCCGTGCATTAACGAGAAGATCTTTCCGATCTCCTCCTAAAACATCTTCTCCAAGGTATTTGTAGCGGCGAATCAGCTTGGAGAATACCCTGAGGCACGAAAGACGGGGGAATAGCACCACGAAGCGGCACATGACGGACAGGACACTGGGCAGCCACATTTCTAGTGGAGGGAAGATATATAATACACAGATGAATACAATGTACTAGAGTCAAATATAAATTAGTCTATAACCACGGATGTTTTCATCACAGATGGAAACAACAGCTCATACGCTAATTACTGAGTCGTTAACATCTCACCGAACGATCAACGGCGGGATCGACACACGAAGAGTCGCGGCGGCCCTTGTGAGCGTGTGAGCCGTGTGCCGGCGAGGAGCACTGACCTGTGCCCACTGGTGAGCGCGGCAAGATCGCTGTCCGACTCCAACACACCATAGCTCGGGTGTGGTACGGCTTGTCCTCCTCGGTCTCCTCCAGCACAGAGCCGCCCGGGGCGGTACACCCAGACAGACGTCAGAGTCAGAACTAACACAGCGCTGTACACACCCGGTCTCAGACACAGCACACG